>PVLD010034764.1:0-12384 GCA_004027595.1 Dinomys branickii | reverse complement strand
ACTTTCCCACGTCTCGCCCCGGCAGCCTGGTCCGCCCTACCACATCTCCCCCGGCATCTCAGAGAAATACGCCCAGTTTAAACTTCCCAGCCGAGGTTCCGGCATTCACGCTCACCAAGTCTGTCTCGAGCTGGTGGTGTTTATTAAGGAGGTTCGCTCCCTTGCTGCTCACCCGGTCGCCATCTTCCTGAGTTCCCTGGCTCTCCATTTTGCACAGAGTGAAAAGCTAAAGTCCTTAGAATGCCTCACTTGACCCTGTGTGGCCTGCTCTGCATCCCTGTGAAACCTTTGCCCTCTCTGCAGTTTGGCCACTTCAGTGTGCTCCGACACACACAGACGTGCTTCCCTGAGGGCTTTGTGGTTGCTGTTTCTGGGCCTACAATGCTCTTCCCTGTGCCTACTGCCCCACTCACTACCTTCACAGCTTTTTGAATGTCACCTTCACTGACTCTCAGAACCACCTTATTTTAAATTCTATTGCATCATTTCCCCTAGATCACTCACAGTCTTTACCCTGCTATATTTTCTCCACAGACTCACTAAGCACATTCTAAATTCAGGGGCTGGGGATATAGCTCAGTGGCCTAAGCGCCTGCCTGGCAAGCACAAGGTCCTGAGTCCGATTTCCCATACCAAAAAAAAATTCTAAATTGAGTATAGGGGCTGGAAGTACAGCTCAGTGGTAGAGTGCCTGCCTAGCATGTATGTACAAGGCTCTGGGGCTAATCCTCAGCACTGAAAAATAACTATATGATTTACTTATTATACGGATTGCAGTCTCTCACATACACTGAAATGTAAACTTCACAAAGATGGATTCCACTAATGTACCCTAGTGACTAGAACAGTGGTACTTAATAAACACTTGCTAAGTGAGTGAATGGGCTTGTGTGAATGATCACACTTAGCTCTTTTAAAAAGTCTGCTCACCACTATACAGAAAGAGAAATAATAGCTAACAGTGGTGCCACAGTAATAACAACATAAGCATCAAATCCAGTACCAGCAATTACAATACCAATAATCAGTTATTTTTAAAATTCACCTAGAATAACATTAATATTAATAATTACAGTTATTTCTCAAATCCACTATTACATATATCAATCCCAATTAACAGTCCTGCAATCCCTGTACTATGCAGATAATTCCACATGGAAGAGATCCGTCTTCCAGCTGGGGCCCCTAGGACGCAAGAGTTAAAGGAATTCAAGGTCCAGGTCTGACAAATGGAGTCTCCTGATTCCTTTTCTGCTGTGTTCAGAAACTCACCCTAAAGGTGTCATGCTGCTGTCACTCAGGAACCTGTGGGAATGTCACTGGTCACCTGGATCCCACAGGAGTGCGGGAGGAGCAGGTGTCTTCAGTGTTTCTGGTACTTGCAGGCTCGGATCACGAGCAGTAACTGCTCTTCCCTTTCGGGAACCACTGCCACAGCCAGACGCTCCAGAGGAGGTTTTTATTCAGAATCCCCCGTCAGCAATATTTTAAACTGAGTTGAGGAACAGATGGATTTTGGATGAAGCTGTAATCCCAAGGTTGAAACGTATCTGTTGGCAGTTTCAACCCCACATACTTACCAACAGTGAAAACTCTTCTTGAGGGATGTTCTGTTTTAGAAAAAGGAGAATATTTCTGTTGTGAATAAAAGGAGAATAAAAGGAGAAAGGGCATAGGAAGAAATGACCCAACTTAAGTTTAATAGATTTTAATATAACAAGACTTAGCAGACTCTAATGGAAGTGCATATAGTCAGTTTGTATTTATAGACAGGGATTAAACAAACTAATCCAACACGAGTCTGTGCGGGCCATTGTTTGGGAGCAAGATAGATCCATCTGCATGCGAAGAACTGTGGATGAATGAGGACCCACGGCTCAGTGGGCAGGAGGGAGTGGGGGCGACTGCCAGTCTGAATAATCGGACATTCAGATTCCCACCGTTTTGTTCTCTTGTATCCTAATGTGAGAAGCTGCTTTCCAGTCCTCCACATACAGAGCTCTTTATTGGGCTTTATTGAGGCATGATCCCCAGCTGCTTTGCTCAAACTGCCAGCCTCTGAAGGAGTTTGGCTTGCTGTTGTCTGGCAGCTTGGCTTTGCCCCCAAGTAGATTTATGAGCTGTGAAAGATAGTCAAATTAACACCCTAAGCATTCCTGATAGGATTAGAGGCCTGTATTTACATACCTCCCTGACATCCACACTATCTTTGTGTCTTCCCAGCCCTCCTGCTTGGGGTTTAGAGAGGGCAAGAAGAAGGTGAGGCCACACACCCCTTTCCCAGCTGGCAACACAAAAGAGTCACCAAGAGATTCTAGATGATGCTCTTTGGCACTTAACATCCAATGGCAGCATCTCCCAATCAAAAGGACCAGACTGATGGTGAATGCACCCACTGTCAAGGCTGGATGCCCACCCGCGACTCAGGGAGAGAAGGAGCCAGTCTCCTCTCTGGGCGAGGAGGGACTCCTCTCACTGCCCTAAAAAGCCCTGGGGATGGGCCATAAAACAACCATTTAACTCATACTAATTTCTGATCTGATAGTAATAAGCATGTTCCTTAAGGAAAATTTGGAAAATGCTGAAAAAAAGACCAAAGTAAAAATCACTCATTACTTAGAAATACCTTCCAGTACTTTCTGTGTATTTTCAGGCTGTTCTGTGCATATGGACAGGTCCTTTGGTTTCTTACTCTCTATTGGTTTTCAGTGTTTGGGTTTGAGCCCAGGTTCTTGCATTGTACTCTGCCGTTGGACTGAACCCCAATCCTGTTGTTTTTATTGCAACAAAGCCATAGTATTATTTATCCTGAATCTTTTAATATTATATCCCAAGCATTTTCTCATGTTACTACCTTTTTTTGTACTGTGAGGAACACTGAAGAATTACCTCATCATATCAATACTCGAGCCTTGGGGGATGAACTCCCCAGTATAGAGGCAAGAGATGACTGGGGTGGCGGAAGGTTACATATATTTGAGATTTCATGGAAACCCCTAAGGACTGCAGTGAAACCAAAACTCAGCATTTAAAAGAGTTGGAAGCCAGACATGGTGGTGCACCCCTATAATCCCAGCACTCAGGAGGCTAAAGCAGGAAGGTCACTATTAGTTTGAGCCAGCCTGGGGTATGTAGTGAGTTCAAGGTCAGACTGAACTACATAACCCCTGTCTCAAAAAACATGATAGTAATAATAATACTTTTTAAAAAACAGAATACCTTCCTGATTCTCAGGACTCTTACCACAAAGGTAGTCCATCCTGTCTCAATGGCATGTTGTAATATTATGTTATAATATTATATTTCTGCCATTGAATAAGTGTAAATTTAATGTGTTCATTTATTTTGGAGGTATTGGGGATTGAACCCAGGGTCTTAACACTGAGCTATATTCATTCCTAGACCACTTTTTATTTCGAGACAGGGATTTCACTAAGTTGCTAAAGCACCCCGGCTGTGCTCAAACGTGCCGTTCTCCTGCCTTGGCCTCCCAGAGTGCTGAGATGCAGACATACACCACATGCCTGATGAATATTTTAAAGTGTGGTTCTGGCTTTCTTGCCTCTATTTTGAGAATTAAACGGTTGAGCCAGGGCCAGCACTTGGGAGGCTGAGGCAGAAGAATGGTTGCAAATTCGAGGCCAGCCTGGGCTACAAAGTGAGCTCAAGGCCAACCGGAACTACACAGTGAAACCCTGTCTCAAAGAGACCAAAAAACAAAACCAAACAATGCTGCCGTGTGGGTCTTACTTCCAGAGATCCAATTCAAACAGTCAAGTGTGGACTGAAATAGCTCAGGAAAATGCCAGATGTGTTGGTGCATGCCTATAATCCCTGGTACTCAGGAAGCTGAAGCAGGAGTATTCCAGGTATAAGGCCAGACTGGGCAACCTAATGACACCCTGTTTTTAAAAATAAAAAACTGAAAACAAAGGACTGGGGTAGGTATGGCTCAGTTTAGAGCATTTGCCTAGCATACGCATGGCCTTTAGTTCAATCCCTGGTACAGCAAAAACAACAACAAAACAGAACAAACAAACCTTCAGGATTCAATGCACAGTGGCACTGTTAAATTCCTGTAATCCTAGAATCCCAGCTACTGAACTGGCTGAGACAGAGAGATTGCAAGTTCAAGGTCTGCCTGGGTAATTTGGAGAGACCAGGTCTGAAAATAAAAACAAATAGTTCAGTGGTAGTGTGTCTTCTAGTTCAAACCCCACTAAGTTGTTGGGGGAATATCTCTGAAATCCTAATGACCACCCAGATCAAGGTCCTTCATGTTTAATCCCTTGTAAAAGTGCCTTCCCAGCAAGGCAGAAGGAGGCCATGGCAAGTTAGTCTGTGACTATTTCCAGCGTCCAGGCCCAGTGATGGCCTTGACACTCATTACTGAGACACTTGAATGGCAGTTGCTTAAACTCACCACTAGGTTTTTAGAGACCTGAAGGCTCTGAGAACTGGTTTGAGACAAGTCAGAAGGTAAGCACAGGAAGCAGGTAAAGGTAAATCCATGGTGAGCAGTGAGGGTACAGAGAGGATTCTAGCAAGGGTTGGGAGCATACTGAACTGGCCCTGATTCTGAGAAGACAGGTTCATTGTGGAGACAATTGTTTCTTCCCTGAAGGTTCCCAGAACAGCAGTTGGGAGGGATGGAATGAGAGATGAGTGCTGTTAAGAGATTGCAGTAGAGACAGGAGTTGGACGAATCTAAAGAGCTGTTGAGACGCCTGTATCGTAGCTTCTGCCTGCCTGTGATTCCCAGCATGAAGTGGTGCTATAAACCAGGGCTGTGGTGTTTCTACAGTGTTCAGAGGGATGCCTCAGGGAAGATCAAAAAGATGGAGATGGCCTTGGAGATGGCGCCTTAGCAAGTTTGCCCAGAATAGCAGCACAGCCCCTGGCAGAGATGTAGCAGTCATCAATACCAGCCATCTTCCGCAGCTTCTTGACGCAGCATTTAAGACAACGTCAGTGCCTCTGGGGGCCTGGGACAGGGAGCAAGTGCCATCTTTTTAAAAGTGCGTGCATGGTATTATTTTTGTACATGGCCATAATCTATTTTTAGCACTATCCTATTGATAGACAATGTTTTAAGTGTTTGTCATTGCAAAAAAAAAAGCCTCAGTGAAGTATTACACAATCGTGTTGTGGTATATGTATGAATATATCTATAGGTTCAATTCCCAGAAATGGAATCGCTATTCATCAGTCAAAGTGTTGCTGTTGTATTTTCTTTGTTCAGGGGGGTAGAAGGGGGTTCCCATGCTGGCGATGAAAGCCAGGACATTGCACATTCTAGGCGAGTACTCTACCAATGAGCTACAGCCCCAGGCCTCAACATGCAATTTTTTCAGTGCACCTTGTACAGAATTCAAAGGTATAAAAGGGTATAGAGTGAAAAGCAAGCACCCCCACCACTCAGTTCCCTTCTAAATCCAACGCTCATGATCAGTTTCCTGTGTACTTCCTCAGAAATGCTATGCATAATCAAATACATATGGGTTTCTTCTTTCTCTCCTTTTAAAACACAAACAGTAGTACAGTATGTGAGACATCCTAGTTTCTCTTCTTACCAACAGCATAGCTCCAAGATACGTATTTCCACATCAGTATAATGCTACCTCATTCTAAATCTAAAGGGAATGGAGGGGCAGTGCTAGGATTCAAACCTAGGACCTTGCACATGCTAGGCAATGTCTCTACCACTGCGCTAACATCTCGAGTCCTAAAGGGAAATGCATGCATGCGTGTGAACTGAACCTGGGACCTTCACACTGAGTTACATTTCCAGACTATTTGTTTATTGATTTAGAGACAGGATCTTCCTAAGTGGCTAAATTACCCAGGTTTCCCTAGAACTTGTGATCCTTCTGCCTCAGCTTCCCAGAGTGCTGTGGTTATATGTATGCATCACCACACCCAGCTTTGTAATCATTTTTAAAAATTTTTTGTCCCACCCAGCTAGTAACCAGTTTCATTTAAAACTGAGATTCTTATAGACTCACAGATTGAGAGTTGGAAGAAATCTTAAAAGGTCACATCTCTTTCTAAAATGTGTGTGATTTGGGAGTTTGTTTTTATGTACATTGCCATCTCTGAACCATGATGTGGGAAGGACAAATATGATTCAAAGAGGTAAAAACTGAAAGGAAGTCTCACGTATACTCCACAGTGTCTAACTTTCTATGTCCTCATGGAATCCTAGAATGTCATACCAGGAGCCTGCAGGTTGTTCAGCCTTTGTCTAATTTCCACAGTGATGTTCAGCCTAAGATTTTATCAGAAATGGGATTTGGGTTTGCTATACCGTTTGGATTTCAGAAGTTAGTGAGGCCCAGACAGGTGAAGCAACTCATATAAATTCACCCAAATTAGAGAAGTGGGACCAGAACTTGGGTCTTGCAAACGATGCTCACGTCCTTCTCTCCTTGGCCAAGTGTTCTAGTCCATTCGGTTGGCCCTCCCAGAGCTCCACCTTCTCAGGGCAGCATGTACCCAAATTATTATCAGGTCTTCTTTTTCTGGGGGTGGTATGGGTCCAACCCAGGACCACATCCATGCCTGGCAAGCACTTTACCACTGGGCTACACTTCCAGCCCATTTCCAGAGTTTTAACCAGCCTCTCCAGATGACACCTGTGCATGTTATCACCTTTGGAAACCAGAGTCGCTTCAAGAGTGAGTATCCAGCCACTGTGGCAGAACCACGGAGAGGCTGGGGGAAGGAGACAGCAGGTAGACATCTGTTCTCCCCAGTAGCACACAGATCTAATTGGTATAAAGCCAAAGAAATGCTAGCTCGAAAAGCTCACATGGAAGGATGAATCAACATAAAACACTCCATGGTCAAAGTTATAAAAACCACAAAGTACTCATGAGTCTTATCTATAAATGTGTTTCTTATTTAGCTACTGAAGTGAGTCTTAATAAGAATGACCTGGGGAAATCTGCAAGCTAATAACAGTCTACTGAGCCGAAGGTCCGAGTGGGGCCTAGAAATCTATATTTTTCGGGAGCTCGCTAGTTCAGACATGGCAAGTGCTCACTGAAATTTAAGGATTACAGGGAATGGGAAGAGCCCTTTCAAGGTGAGTCTGCACTCCGGGGAGCCTCTGTTGCCCATAGTGTTAAAAGAGGGAGAACACCAGGCATGCCCTGTTGGCCTCACGGGCTGTGCATGAGCCTCAGAGGAGGTCACGTCTGTGAAATCACTTGGCAAATTATGAATGCTTACAAATGTGGAGAAGCATCACTTTACTATACCCAAGAGGAAAGATACTGGGAAGAACCTGACTGCTTTTCAGGCTCAGCAACAGCTTCCAGCCACTCTTAGCAGGCTTCAAACTCTACGCTTACATTCTTACTAAACACTCTTTCTCCTGGTCAGTCAGTTTTGCTTGTGATTGCCTCATTTTAGGTCAGTTTCCACTTTTCAGGGCTTTGAGCTGATCTTAGCTGATTGCATTCAGAGCATAGTTATTGCCTCTGATATGGGTGGGACTAATGAAAAAAAAGTCCTTTCCCGCTAGATCCATTCCTGGCCTGTCCCCTCAGAGTGTCTTGTGTTTGGGATTATCTTTGTAACATGAGTCTAAATCACAAAACTGCCTATGTAGCCAGGCACCCTTGTAATCCCAGCATTCTGTGAGGCTGAAGTAGAGAGATAAGGAGTTCAAACCCAGCGGGACTCTCTCTCAAAATAAAAAAGGCCTGCGAGTGTAGCTCGGTGCTACAGTGCCTGTGTAAGCATTTGTGAAGCCCAGTTCAATCCTAGCACTACAAAAGCCAGACCCCAAACAGGGGTTATCATTGGCTGTTGAACATTCCGGGCAAGATCCACCTATCAAAGGTTTGGTCTCCAGCTGGTGCTACTGGGTGAGAAGTGGAGGAAACTTTCAAAGGTGAGGCTGGGTAGGAGGCCTTAGGTCCTCAAGGCATACCTCAGAGAGGTTTGTGGGGTGACAGCCAGTCTCTCCGGCCCCCTCCGAGGCATAAGAAGAATGGTTGTGATTTGCCACACACTCCTGCCATAATGTGCCCACAACAGGGTCAATTTATCATGGACTGAGATCTCTAAAATTGTAGCCAGAAGTGAACTTCAAATTGATTACCTCAGGGTTTTGTTACAGTAATAGACAGCCAACTAGCACAGTAGGTTTTCCTACAGAAGATCACTTGGCATTGTATGATTAGTGTCTGAATTTACAATTTACAGTGGCAAGTACAGCACTTCAATAAGGGTGGGGGTGTTACACCTCTCACTTCACCTGCCACATCATCAGTCACAGGCTGCAATCATAACTACAGAGGCGACAGCCAAGGGGAATTCTGTTTGCAAACGACTTCTTTTTATTAAAAACACACAAAGCTTGCCAAACTTGGGGGTATGTTAATCGTGAAAGGTCAAGAAAAGCCTACGGAAGAGACCACAGGAGAAAGAACATTTTTCTTCTGCTAGACAAGCTGTCTGGCTGAAAGCTACGGCTCTCTCCACCCAGCAGCTGTTTTGCAGGCCCGCTGCTCTCAGCAGAACGACGACCCACTGCTCGCTCCTCCAGGAGCACCCTTCGGGATTCTGCTCTGTAACGTGCCTGCCTAAAGTGGCCTTGGGCATTTTCAGAGGCAGTTACCATCAGTTAACAGGATAGGAAACAAGACTTAATCCAGACTGAGGCAGACTATGTTTTCATTGGATCATAGCCTGCCGGGTATGGACCTCTTTTGTAGGATAAGGAGCTCTTCTCTAACAGTCTAAGAAGTGCCAAAGAACACGATATCGCATCACTTCCGGAGAGCCCCGGGAAGTGAAGTCCCAGTACTGTCTCTATTTTGTGCGCAGCTAGGGTTCAAACTCAGGGCTCGCGCACACAAAGCAAGCACTCTAACATTGTGGCGCTATCCTATCACCCTCTAAGGAAACTTCACCCTCCGCAGGAAGCAGGGAGGAAAACACAGGGTGCTGACTTATCTAAATTTTGTTTAGCTTTTGCCCCAACTCCAATAACCACGCCCCTCATGCTTACTGGACTCAAGGTCCTATAAAGGAGAAAGGAAACAGCAATTACTACTACCAGCCGAGCGAAGGGTTTTCTTCACAAAATTTTAACACATCAGCTTTCCTTTCTTTGCCTTAATAATCCCCAGACTGGCATTCTGCTTTAATTGTAGTGTGGTGTGACCCGGGTGGTGAGTTTTAAGAGCTCCCCAGGTGATGAACTTCAGCATAGCTGGAGAATCTGATTCTACTCTTTCTTAAGCAAATCTGCCCGGACAAATTGTTTTGCAGCCTGGCAGGTTCAGGACTTGGCCCCGTGGGGTGTCTCTTCCCTAGGCTCCCGAAGCACCTGGAACAGCCTCAATCCCCAACTCTCCTTCCCGGGAGTTCCAGGACCCCTGGGAGACCAAGTCCCGGCTTGCCCGCACAGCCTATCCCATCACGGCCTAAGTACAACCTGAATTGATTTTCTACCTGGAAATTTCCTTTCACGCTTTCTGTGCACCAGTTGACTTTAGCTGGTGAAACTGTAGTTCTCTACTGCTAATGTAGGCACTTTTCTCCAATTTTCACTGTCACTGGATCACATTTTAGAAGGACGCGCCTGTGTTATTTCATGTTTTGTGAAACTATCAACTGAAGGTCCTGAAATGTGATTTGTCACAAGAAAAGGTTAAATGATTAGACTTGGTTCAGGCCTAAGTTCCCTTGTGAAACCGTGTATTTTCATTTAGGTCTCCATAGACTTAAAACCCGGCTTTTTGCTTATAAAAAAGAAAGTTTATGTTTTGTAAAATCTGCTTTATGAGATCAAACAAAGGCAAATAAATAAAAGTGTCTCCTTTTTGGTTGGTTAACACAGATTTATTGAAGGGGGTTCATATACATTTTTCCGAGGTTGTATCACGTTTTATTCCAAAACTGTAGACAAACGAACAGATTCATAAACGCAGGCCCCCTGTAACATCCAGAAGAAGCCAATGTGTAAGACCGGGCGGCAGGGACCTCAGAGTCACTGTAATTGTCCCCCCTTTTGTGGCCCAGCACTTCTAGTTCCTGCGACGCCCGCAGACTTCCTAATGCCCCGCTTTGTAACCCGCGAGGTCGCGTGATAGGCGGCGAAGGTAACCAGGCTGCGGAGCCGGCGCGGCGCGGGAGGGGCGCCCGCCTGGCCAGTGGGGAGGTCGGACGCGCAGCGCGGCAATCACCCCACCGGCCTCGGACCACCGGCCCCATTCAGAGGCGGAATGTGGGCGGGCAGACGCCTCGGGCGCCCCAGCCGAGGTTAACCCTGTGCGCGCCCGCACTGTGGGGCTCCGCGAGCCTTGCTCCTCGCACTGAGCTCCGAGATCCTCCAGGCTCACGGGACTGAGCAGCGACCTTCACATTCCTCTACGCGCACGCACGGTTATTTTTTTTTGAATCGCTATTTTTAAAAAATCTCAAAACATTTACTCACAGTTGTTTACGTTCCCCAGAACTGCATATTCTCAAACTCAATTCAGGTAATTAATTTACACTTTAAGGTGATGGTGTTGTAAGTTTCGACAACCAGACTTGCACAAGCCTGTAATCCCACTACTATGGAAGCTGAGTCAGGAGGATTGCTGCGATTTCAAGGCCAATCGGAGCTACATCGTGAGTGCAAGGCCAGCCTGAACTGGAAAGCAAGACCTTGTCTCAAAAAAACAGGCAAGGGGTGGGGAGAGAGGCTGGTGGAGACCGTGCCTAGACAGGCTTAAACTGCAGATCATCAGAGTCCGTGTTCTCAGCACTATAGGCGACCTCTGCGACATTTGCGTAGCCAGAGCTCTCCTGTTATTCAATAAATATGAACCTATATTTTTGAGCGGTGTTTCACCTGTCAGTTCATTTTTCAGCGTTACTATTTTCTCAGTTCACAAGCCCTTGGGTAGCAGTGGACTTCGTGCCAGAGCTGTGCATCGGGAGGCACAGGCTAACAGTTAACCTAGTGACTCTTGGAGAGCACAGAGCAGTTGGCTCTTCTGTTGAGGCCATAAAGCACTGCTAGCCATCGCCACCTCAGAGTCAGAGCATCAAGTCAGCACCAAACCAATGATTTCCATGTGTTTAGAATCCCAAAACCAACAAATCTCCTAACACATTTTGAGGCAAAAGGTCACCACTTCGTTACTTTGCCAAGTGGGGACATTAAACTTCAAACTATCGTCTATGATACTAGCATTGTCTTTCTTTTATAAAAGAAAGGGTATTTTAAACCCAACTCTTTCCATGCCTACTAAAGACTCAGAAGGCTGTAATCTAAGGATAGCCTTTCATCTGATTAATTTAGCTCTATCACAATTCACGAGATTGACCTTAATTTTCTCATTTTAAGGGAGGTTGATAGAAGGTTCATTATGAACAGACTGAAGGCTTGTCCACCTCGGCTAGTACTGTGATTTTACCAATAAGGTGTTGATTCCTCAGACTCATCTTTATGACGAATTACTATGATGGAGTCTAAGCCAGGCTAGAAGATATTATACCCACCTAACCAACTCACACAGTGTTTCCCCTAGTCAAGGGGGGAAGGCCTGAGGCGTCTAAAAGACTGCAGATGTAGCGCTGGTGGAAAAGCACTCTGAGCATAAACAGTGGATTCCTGAGAATGAAAGAGGTATTAGGAGAGAGCGGTGTTCCGGGTCTGCGGCCTGATGATGGGACAGCTGTGCAGCACTGGACAAACCTTGGTTCAAGTTCTAGCTGTACTCTGCTTCCTTGGAGAAGTCACTAAGTATTTCTGAACCTGACTCCTCAGCCATGGGACGCTGCCTTACAAAATATAGAAAAGGATGTATAAGATAATGCTTTGTAGACTGCTACTGAGAACATACAAAGAACTCAAAAACTCAGACCTCCCAGATTTAAAGATCCAATCCAAAAATGGGCATATCCTCCTTCCAGCGATTGCAGCTGCAGCTTCGGAGACCCACGCTCATGGAAGCCTCCCGACTCAGCCGGGGGAGAGCGGAGTTCCAAGAGCTGGTCCAGAACTGGAGAGGAGAGGGTGCAGCCAGGAAAAGAGGCAATGGTGGTTGGGGACTGTGGTCAAATCCAGTGTGAGGATGAGGTTGCAACAGCCAGGAGTCCCCACTCTGCAGCAACCTTCCTAATCAGCACCGGGAGGCAAGGTGGAGCCAGAGCAGCCAGTACTCATCCTACCACAACCAGCTCTATGCCTGCCTCGAGGCTGTGGCCTCCTGCCTCTCCACTCTGTGGGCGGCTGCCAGTGGGGAGCGGTGGGGTGCATCGGCACCCACATCAGAGCCACAGCAACTCCCAGGGATCCAGCCAAGGAACAAACGGGAACTGGAGCACAACAGCAAGAGAGAGCTGCAGATGGAGGTGGCTCACACGACACCACGC
>PVLD010034763.1:0-12384 GCA_004027595.1 Dinomys branickii | reverse complement strand
ACTCTGGGTGACTTGAAGAGCAGGACTACTAGATTATTTCTTTTTCATACTCTTCTGAGGTTTCTGAATATTATAAAATAAATCAGACTTCCAGGAAGATGGCCACCAGGATGGCAGCAGAGAAAAACTCTGTAGTGTTTGCCACCCAAAAACTGAATTATACCAATAGCAAACAGCATCCCTCCCAGAGAACCGACTCAAGAGTCTACAATGGCACAAGCAGATCCACGGGATTGACCATAATCAGAACGGAGGCAGAGACTGCAGAGGGAGCAGCAACATGCAACCATATGCAGGGAGGTTCCACAGCACCCCCCACATCAGACTTGAGACCACTCCATGCTCACCAATGCAAACTGGGAAATGTAGTCCAGCAATATGAAATTCATCTCGGGCGGTAGGAGCCACAGTGGGGGACTTGGAATCAATGCTCCTGGGAAGGGGCAGAGCCACCACTGTTGGCTCCACAGCAACCAGGCAGAGTGGCACAGCTAGGGTATAGAAAGCTGCTGCCACCAGGCAGCTGTAGGCTCAATAATGGGGCTGGTTCCAAAAAGTCACCCAGTGCGGCCCAGTTACATCATCCAAAGCAGCCACTGGATGGACTCGGAGCTGACACAGTTTACAAAGCCACCATCCAGGCATGCGTGGCTGTCTCTCTCCATGATTCGGCTAGGGAGTGCGGCTGGACAGGGTCCCTCTGTGGGGTGCGGGAAAAGGTGCCACACCACATGAACCCACCACGTGGCTCTGTTGCGCTGCCCCAGGTGAAGACACCACAAAACACGTGGAGATGCCCAGGGGGCGGGGATATGCCATGGAAATGGGAAACCATGGAGTCCTGATGCACTAGTGCCCTGCAGCCCTGTGTCCACTCTGGGATCCCTCTCCCTCAGCTGTGACCTGGAGGCTGGCACTCAAAGAGCCTAGATGCGTGACCTAGAAAAGGAACAAAAACCACAAGTCAGCAAGAGTGACAAAAAGACAAGATAATAATAATGAAAAAAAAGTGTGGAAAACAAGACATGACAACATATTCTAAGTCCTGAGAAACTTCTCCAAATGTCTCCCAAAACTAATAAATGAACTTAGTACATACCTCCAAATAACACAATGAGCATAGACAACATATTCTAAGTCCTGAGAAATTTCTCCAAATGTCTCCCAAAACTAATAAATAAACTTAGTACATACCTCCAAATAACATAATGAGCCCAAATGGAGGAGATCTCACACTACTTATGCTCAACATCAAAGGATTAGAAATAAGATTGCAAATCCTCACAAAGAACATTTTAAAACCTCGCCAAGAAAAACATCGGGGAAGATGGAGACCAGATGGACAGCGGGGAGGGTCCCTACCAGAGGGACACCACCTTGACACTGGAATGCAGCAACATAAGACAAGGCAGAGTCAAAGCAACCAGTACACAGCTCAACACCCACAGCTGTATGTCTGCTCCGAGGCTATAACTTCGTATCTCTCCACTGTATGAGCAATTACCAACAGAGAGCAGCAGAGAGCAGTGGCAGCAACCCCAGGGCCACAGTAACTCCCAGCGATCCAGCCAAGGAACAAATGGGTACTGGAGCATAACAGGAAGAGAGAGCTACACACAGAAATGGATCACATGGCCCCACGCCCTTCTCACTCCAACACCAAGTAGGAAGCACGAACTGAGTTACCAGGCTCCAGCTCCCACCCCGAACCCCTTCTGTGAGCACCTTGAGTCTCGGTGACCCACACACTCACCACCTGTCCCCATCAGCAATGGGATGAGTTCATGGGCTTCAGGACTCACCCTAAACTGCCAATATGAGCACCAGGAGGGACTTCATACCGCTTGCATATGTGATCCCTGTATGAACACGTAGCAACAAACTACAAGAAAAGTGGTGGCCCTGGAGTCCAGGAGACAACAACATACTCTGCACAGAAAACCCGAGAAAATTCTCCAGTTCTTTCCTAGAACTAATAACTAAACTCGGTGCACATCCTGGTCTACCTCAATGAGCACAGATGGGAGAGACCCCGTGCCACTTGTGCCCAACGTCATGAATACACCCAATGCCTGGCTGCAGGAGGAGGGGAGAGAAGGCACCAGGGATTGTGAGGTGAGAGGATGCAGAGTCCTAGAGCTGGAGTGCAGACCTGGTGCTATGCCAGGGTCAAAATAGACTCCAGGGAATCATGGGTGACCTGCAGGGAGACATTGGGGGCATGAGAGGGTACCCTGGGGACCCTGATAAGGAGCTCAACAGCCTGAGGGGGGGAGGAGAGCTCCTTCCAGAGTATATAAAAATCCTGAGAACCTGAGTCAGGTCTCCGGGAACACAGTGATGGAGTGGAGTCCTGTGATCTGCAGGAGTGACCCCGGGGACAAGTACAGTCCTCTGAGAGTGTCTTGGACCAGGCCCTGATAGCACCTCGGTGGGGCAGAACCCAGTGGTCCTCCAGGGAGACCCCATGAGCACCAAGAGGAACTTCATACTGCTTCCATATAGGAACCTTTTATAAACCCAAACCAACAAATTACACAAAAAGCAGCAGTCCTGGAGTCTGAGAAGCAACATATTTTACACAGCAGATCCAAAAACAATCCCCCAAGTCTCTTCTAGAGCTAATAACTAAACTTAGTACACACCCTGGACTACCATAGTGAGCATGGGTTGGGGAGACCTCATGCCACTTTTGCCCAGCATCGTAAGTGCACACAATGCCCAGCTGCAAGGAGTGCGGAATGGCAACACGAGATTGATAGATGGAAGGAGGCAGGGACCTGGAACTAGGGTGCAGACCTGATTCTCTAGTTGGGTGGAGACAGCCTCCAAAGAGTCATAGGTGGCCTGCAGGGAGACAGTAGTGGCCTATATGGGGTCCCCGGGGGTATTTAAGGGGAGCTCAGTGGCCTGAGAGGAGGGGGATCCCTCCAGGCTTCACGAGAACCCTGAAAACCTGGATCAGGCCTCCAGCAGCATTCAGATGGTCCACTGGAGCAGCCCTGCAGACTGAACCAGGCCCTCAGCAGTGCAGCGACGGGACAGAGCCTGGCAGTCCTCTGGGGCAACCTCACAAACTCAACTGGGCCCCTGGCAGTGCAGCGATAGGGCAAGCCTGGCAGGCAACTTTGGGCGACCCCATGTACTTGACCAGGCCCCCGGCAATAGGGTGAGCCCGGTGGTCTGCTGGGGGCGACCCCACAGACTCAACTGGGCCCTCAGTGATAGGGTGAGCCCAGCAGTATGCTGGGGCAACCCCGCGGACTTGACTGGGCCACCGGCTATGGGCCCGAGCAGGGTGTTCTGCTTGGGCAACTCTGAGTACTCTCTCTAGCCTCCGGACACACTGTACTGTGGTGAAGCCTGGCAGATCACTGGGTAGTCCCTCTGACTCAACTGGACAGATGGCCTTGAGGGCTTGAAAATGGGGCCTTTACCATAGTGAACCTGGTTCCTTGCCTATCTACTGTCTTTGAGCATGGGTACTTTTCCATCTCCTGCCATAGCAATTTGTGTACACCCGGATTTGTTACAGCATAATTTGTTTTTTTTTGTTTGTTTGTTTTTATTTTAAAAGTAAAAGAACAAAAATATTAGCAAACAGACACAAAGTAGCACAAGAACAGGACAAAAACTGAATTACAGATAAGGTGACGGGATTAACAATGGTTGTTGTATTACACATTGATAACTTCAAAGTGTATGTTCACGATAATGCGAATAGTCATACAAGATTGTTTAAACAACCAACCATTGATTGTTCCTTACACTAAAGCAGCACGAGACACTAGTGCAACCATGTTAGGCATCCTTCATATATATACATACTTACATAGCTATCCCTTTCTTATTTTTCTCCTTCCCTTCATCCTGATTGCTCTCTATTTTTGAGGAGTTTCCTTTCATACCTCCTAATTTATATTCCCACCTTCAGGTTCTTACACTAATGATACAATATGCTGTTTTCACATGCACATCTGATTTATTTCACTTATGATCTAATTGTGATCATTTGCCTATAAAAGCCTCAAGTTTGTTTTTCTTTATAGCTACAGCATAATTTGAAGCAGCCATATCTCTCTCCAAAGTGAGAGCCTGAGGGAGTAAATAAACCCAAAAGTACAGTTATCATCAGAGGCAAGATGATAGGGTGGTAGAATAACAGAGATGAGGGTGGAGAAAATTAATTAATTGAATGAGCCATCATCTGTAAAATTGAGCAACAAATGTGAAGATAACATTATGTAATACAGCAGTCAGAGTTAATTCTCTACTATCTTCTCTATAATTTGGTTTTTCCTTTATTGTTTATGTGATAAATAATGCAAAGCTATCACTATGTAATACAGCATCCAGTGATAATTCCCCGCTATCTTTTCTATAATTTCATATTTCCTGTATTGTTTTTGTGTTATTCTGGTTTATAAGTCTCCATGCTTTTGTCTTTAAAATAAAATAAAATAAATTTAAGAATGTGGTATTTTATGCAATGGAGTACTACTCTGCACTAAGGAGTTTGAACTTCAGTCATTTGTAGGAAAATGGATACATCTTGAGCCCATAATGTTAAGTAAATCAGATACACACTCTTAAATATCACATGATTTCCATTATATGTAAAATAGTTAAAAAGATAATGTAAAATGAAAACAGATAATAATAATGAGAAAGAAGAAAGAGACAGAGAGAGAGAGAGACAGAGAGAGACAGACAGAGAGAGAGAGAGAGAGAGAGAGGAGAGAGAGAGAGAGAGAGAGAGAGAGGGAGGGAGGGAGGGAGAAAAATACCTTGCCTCCAGCAGTATGGAAAATATATCTATAACTGTATCTTGACTTAGTGTTATTGTCTTCTTTGTTTTATATTTTTTTGCCTATTAGCTTGTTGTTAATATTTGTTAATCTGTATACATGATAATTAACTTTATATTGACTCATTAGTTTAAAAAATGTATATGATGCTGGCAAAATAGAAAGTGAAGGAGGGAAGGGACAAGGAAAGAATTTAGATGTGCTATGTAGATGTACTTATTCCTCACAGTGAATGTAATCATAATCATTATGTACTGGAAACATGTACTAACAAATACCAAAAATTGAAAACAAAGAAGTTGTTATTTGAAAAACTACACAGAGAAACTAGAGAATATTTGGATAATTGAAGTAAGTCAAAGTTTAAAACACAAAAACTATGTTCTTTCTTTTTTTGAGACAGAATTTCACTATGTAGTTCAGGGTGGCTTTGCACTCATTTATGTAGCCCAGCATGGCCTCAAACTCATGGCTATCCTCCTTTCTCAGCTTCTGGAGTGCTGGGATTACAGGCATGTGCCACCATGCCTGGGAAGAACTAAAATATGTTCTCTTTTATGTGTAGAAATAATAAAAGAAATCCATAGAAATATGAACAAAATGTTTGTCATTAGATGCTATAATTTGTATATCATTTGAGTGTTATATACAGTCATGTGCTGAGAACTTGATTCCCAGTATAGAAATAGTGAGCAATCATAGAGTTTTAAAGGGTGGAACACAGTTGAATATTAGACGTACTTTTGACACTGCTCACAGAAGAGATTAAAAGAGTTTTATAAAACTGTAGTCACTTTCAGCAATATCAAATGTATACAGCAAGGGCACCCCTCATGATGGGCCCCTAAAATACATGACTGGTTCCCTTTCCACTTCTCTGCCAGGTTTTGGCACAACTAAGATGAAAATAAACAATTATCTGATGCTCAGATAGTGGGGTAAATTGTCCTATGTGCTGACAGAGAAAACTTTGCATGTCCACCATGGCACACATACCATAGTTTCACTAACACTGCTTTATAGTAGTCAATGGCTCACAGAAGAAATAAAGACAGAAAATCCATAGAATTAAATGATAACGCCAGGAAAACATACCAGCAGCACTTATGGGACACAATGAAAGCAGTCTTGTGAGGGAAGATATTAGTGTTGAATGCCTAACCAGAAGAAATAGAATGAGGCCAAATAAATAACCTAATAATGCATCTCAAAGTCTTAGAAAAATGAGAACAACCCAAACCGATAGCTTGTGTAAGGAAGGAATTTTAGAGATCAGTGCAGAAATTAATGAAATGGAGACAAAATCAATACAATGAATCAATGAATTGAAGAGCCAGTTCATTGGAAGAATAAATGAAATGGAAAGAATTTTAGCAAATTTTACCAAAAAAGTAAAGAGACACAAATTAATGCAACTTGAAAGGAAAACAAAGGAGTCATAATATACACTTCCAACTACTTCATAAATTTATGTGCCAAGGATGGGAGAACTCAAAAGAAATGGAAAGATTTCCAAGAAGACTTAAAACATTTTAACAATTGAATAATAGACAAAGAAACTCAAGCAACAATAAATAAACTAATAACCAAACAAAGTCCAGAGCCTTAGGGATTCACAGCTAAATTCGACAATAACTTTAGGGAAGATCTAACATCAATTTTCCTTGTTATGGATCTTACTTAGGTGTTCCTTGAAAGCCTCATGCTCTCATATATGGGGCTTTTTGAGGTAGCTGTGTCTAAGGTGTATGAATATGGATTAAGAGTATTTGGTAACTAAATTAGTCATCTGATTTGTTTAAATGGTACTGAGTGTGGACAGTGGGAAGGCCCAACCTGGTTGTGGGCCTCAACACATAGCTATAAACTCATAGCCTGGAAGGGATAAAAGGAAAAAGAAGGCTCACTCATTGCTACTTCCTATCTGCCCTTCTATGGACATTTTCTTCTCTGCCATGTCCATCTGCCATGACACTCTGTCTTGAAGCCTGCCAAATATGGAGTGAAACCTCTTCAGACTACAAGCTAAAACAAACCTTTCCTCCTATAGTGTGTGTGTGTCTGTGTGTGTGTGTGTGTGTGTGTGCGTGTGTGTGTGTGTGTGTATGCATCTTGGTTACTTTCTCCCAGCAATTTTGTCCGAGAAATGACAAAAGTAGCTAAGACAAACATTGTAGTGCAATAGGAGGAGGGGAGAAGTACATCCAAAATAAATCTCAGAGACTATTATTCTGAGCTTAAAATCACCCAAAGATCCAAACAAAGAAAGAATTATAGGACAATGTTTAAAATGAACACTGATACAAAAATCCTTAACAAGACACTGGCACAGTGAATGGACAAATCATGAAAAAGATCATATGCCATGGTATACTACACTGCATCCAAGGGATACAAGGATTGCTGAACACACACAATCAATAAATATAGTTCATCACATAAACAAAATCAAAGAAAAAAATCACATTATACTCTCAATAGAGGAAGAAAAAGTCTTTGACAAATTTCCACATCTTTAATAAAAATCCCTAAGCAAAAGAGGTATAGAAGGTCCTATCTCAATGTGATTAAAGCCACTTATGACTAACCTACTGCCAGCATCATTTCAAATGGGGAATAACTGACTGCCTTCCCTCTATAATCAGGAGTAGGCAAGGATGTCCATTACCTGCATTCTTTTTGACACAGTACTCAAAATATTAGCCAAACAATCACATAAGAGAAAGACAAAGGAGATATGTAAAGGAAAAATGTCAAAATTTCATTATTTGCAGATGGAATGATCCTTTACTTACAAGAACAACAACAAAAATCTACTGAAAGACTTCTAGAATTGATAACAAAATTCAGCAATGCAACAGGATGAAAAATAAGCCTGCAAAAATCTATAGCATTCCTATACACAAATAAGGAACTCACTGAAAAAGTGTTTAGAAAAACAATACCATTTGTAACAGCATAAGAAATTAAACACTTAGTATTAGCCTAACAAAGAAAGTAAAAGAGATCTTCAATGAAAATTACACAAAACTGCAAAAAAGAAAATTCAAGACAACATCAGAAAATGGAAAAATATTCTCTGTTCTTTGTTAGACAGACCAACACAATTAAAATGGCTACATTTCTAAATCTCATATTGAGATTTAATCTAATCCCAGTAAAAACTGGGATTAGTCCTATCCCATCATTTCTCACAGAGCTAGAGAAAACAATCCTGAAATTATACTATATTGAATTAAAAAAGACCCAAAATAGCACAACTGATTCTTGGTAACATGAGCAAAATAGGTGGCATCACAATTCCAGAAATGAAGTTATATTATAAAGCTACAGTAATAAAATCTGTATCATACTGACAGAAAAAATGGCTTTTGTATCAATGAAATAGAACAAAAGAAACACAAACAAAGCCAGGCACAAAGAGCTATGTGATATTTGACAAAGAAGCTAAAAACATATCTTAGAGGAAATACAGTTTCTTTAATAAATGATTCTGGGAAAATTGGATATTCATATGCAGAAGATTGAGACTGGATGCATTTATCACACTGTGCACATAACTAAAATCAAAATGGATCAAATAGTGTAATATTAAAACAGAAACAATTTATTGGAAGATAAATTAAGGTCAACACTTCAAGACACAGATTTATGGAAACTTTCTGAACAGAACACCAATAGCACAAGAAATACTACCAAGAATCAACAAATAGGATCATATCAAATTTAAAAGCTTCTGCATCCACACACCAAAATAAATGACCAACAGAGAGAAGACACAATCTATAGAATGGGAAAGTTTTTCTTCCAGCTATTCCACAACAGAAGACTAACATCAAGAAAATATAAAAACTGAAAAATATTAGATCCCCATATAAAAGAGTCAATCAAAACTGATCAAGCAAGATGAATTAATACTTTTCCAAAGAAGTACAAATGGACAATAAACAAATGAAAAATGCTTCTTGTCACTGGCTATCAGAGAACTGCAAATTAAAACTACACTGAGATACCATATTACCCCCCAAACTGACTAATAATAAAATATCTAATTATAAAAATGCTGATGAAGATGTGGGGGAAAGGGAACTGTACTAGTTTGTTGGTGGGAATGTAAACTAGTACAACTAATGTGCAAAATAGTGTGAAGGTTCCTCAACAAACCAAAAAGAGAAATATAATTTGAACCAGATATTTTCCCAAAAGAATTAAAGTTCATCAAAAACCAGGTATTTGAATATCATACTTTTGTCTAGAACAGCACTAGTTATAAAAGCTCGACCATGGACAAGGCATATATATCCATCAACAGATGAATGGTTAAGGAAAATGTCATATTTATACATAATGAACTATAATGCTGCCAAAAAGGAATAAAGTTAGACATTAGTATGTAAAGGAATCCAACTTGAGAACACAGGAATATGTAAGTCAGACATTCAAACTCAAATATTGCATGGTTTCTCATAAGAGAAAGATTATATATATATATTCAAATCACATTAATATTATCCCTTTATCCCTTAGTTATTATTGTGGACTGATCAAGCCTACATTCTACCAAATAAGTGTATGGTGAATAAATAAATAAAAGAGTCAAACAGTATGATTTTAGTGCTGCAAGGTGTTCAAAACCCTCTGACAGAATTTGAGATTCTCTTGGGGCTAAGACAAAGAACTTCTCTGGGAAGCCTATATATATTTGGTTTTCACACAAAGGAGGAAGATATTGAAGAAAAGAAGGGAATCTGAGAAAGATCTTGAGAGACAGTTCAAAGCTTTCGCCCGATAGTAAAGTATGCTAATTAGGAGACTACCTTATCTCCAGGTTGACATTTATTGTAGGAGTGTGGACCCTGCAGCAGCATTCTCCTTTTAGTTAATTAGGGTTGCATTGAAGCATCCTCAGCTGTGGCCTTATCTTGTCCTTTGAGGCACCATAGCTTCGCAGGACCCTACAGACCTCAACTGGGACAAGCAATTCATAGAAGTCCACTTACTATGAATCCACTGCTCAATTCCAGGCAAGTTACCTAGGCCTTGGACAGACTCACAAGTAAACACAGAAAGCCAATGGGCTAATTTTAATCCTGCTCAGAAGCACTGTGGTCTTATTCTCATATATATATATATATATATGTATGTGTATCTATATCTATATCTATATCTATATATCTGTGTCTATATACATATATATCTGTGTTTATATACAAATAAAGATCAAAATAGAACAGAGAAAATTGGGAATTAAGGAGGCCTTCAAATACTTAAACAAAATGCAATTCCCATTGTTAAATGTTTAATATATATTCTAATTGGTTTCATTAGTACTATAAATGTTTTTAATTTAGTGAAGATACACTTTTTTGTTATCTGTTTATTTTCTAAAAGAATCTTTTAGGTTTATATATTCAATCTGACTAATTAGTTTGAATATATATAATAACATGCAGCATAATGACTATTGTTATTCTCTTTTAAGTAAAAACATCCTTATAATTGTTCAACATTCAAAAAGATTTCCTATTATGGACATCTCTCATGATGGTGGTACAGACATTAAAATTAGTGAACAAATATTAATATATTAATACTCAAATTCATAATTTAAGTTAGTGTTGACTCTGGTATATTTTATTGATTTAAGAAATATATAAGATATTTGTATACCATTATAGAGAATAATTTCACATTCCTAAAATTTCTTGTTTGTCACCTTTTCTTTGCAGCACACTCAGTTGGGGAAGGAGAATGAATTACTAATCACTGATAACTTTAGTAGCTCCACACTCTGCCCTGTCCAAATCTTACATGGTTGAAATAATACTGAGAATTGTTATTTCACTTTAAAATCTCTCACTGAATAATATATTTAAGGGTATGTTATGTATTTTAAAGGTCTGTTTAAAATTTCTGATTAATATAGCATTGTATGTATCAAAATTTATTATTTCCCAAACATAAATACATCTTCTTGCTTTCAAATTTTAGCAATTATTATTTCATGGTAAATACTAACATGCACAATTTTCTGTGAATATTTGTTTTTTCATTTTAAAGAGAATAAAAAACAATAAAAATATAAATGATACAGAATTTCAAAAAATGAGATAGGAATTTAACAATGGTTGTTATATTGCATATTGTTGTCTTCAAAATAGTTATTCAGATTAACAGATATGGATATGTAAAATTGATAAAAAAAGTTAAGCATTAACTGTTCCTTTCAGTAAATCAATAGAAATTAGTACAATTATCTTAAATATCTGTGGGCAGAAATCTTGAAGAGATGGGGTAGGCAGAGAGTTCATGAACAAAAACCAAACTGCACAGGGTATACTTAAAAAAATCATCCAGTAGGATCTCATCTTATTGAAAAGATTTGCACATCAAAATAAATCAGCAACAGAGTAAAAAGAAAACCCACAAATTAGAAAAAATATTAACCAACTGTCCCTCAGTGCTGGGATTATGTGTGTGAGTGCTACAATTGTCCTATATCCAGTAGCCTACATACAATACAAGGGACAGAAAAGGGTTTCTCTCTTCTCTCTCTCTCTCTCCCCATCCGCATCTCTATTTCTCATTGTTTTTGCTGTCTTCCATTGACATGAAATGTTGCCACTCTGCTGTGTGTCACCTTGCCTTGGAGCCAGCAGATTATTGACTGAGACCTTTACAAACTGTGAGCTATGTAAATATTTTTCCCATTTAATTTGGGTTGTTGGGTATTTTTTCTCAGCATTATGATCAGTTAACTAAGACACCAGCCATATTCATGATTGTGCTGAAATTTCTAGCTAATATACTTACCATAATATTTCCGTAAACTGGGCATTGTGGCACATGCCTGTAATCCTAACACTAGCGAAGCTGCGGCAGGAGGACTGTTGTGAGTTCAAGACCAGCCTTGGCGCCAAGGTGAGCTCAAGTACAGCCTGAACTGCATAGTGAGACCCTGTCTCAAAAAAGACAATAATAATCATAATCATAGTTATAGTTCTGTAAACATTAGTTTTTGCAAATGTTCTTATACTAAAAGTATTCTCTTTTATCTCTAGTGTGCTCACTTATCATTGTCATTTATTTTATCAAAAGATTTTGTTGTATCTATTGATATAAAGTTGTATTTTTGTGGTTTGGATGATTGATTTCAAGATCATTGCACGAAACTATATGTGAATGTTATTAGTATTATTGTTATCATTATCATCATTATTGTTTTGAATATTGAATCATGGTTTCACTGAGGTGCTAATTTGAGAAGCCTGCCATGATTCTGATGGGCTTTCCTTTGTAGGTGATCTGTTTCTTTACTCCAGCAGCTTTTAATATTCTGTTCTTTAACTAGAGATGTGGGATCTTGATTATTATACGTCTGGATGTAGTTTTATTATGATAATGACTAGAAGGAGTTCTATATGCCTCTTTCCCTGTATCTCAGTTTCTGTTTCCATACTTGGGAAAATTTCTCCTATCATTTCTGCAAATATTCTTTTTATGCCATTTGTGTCACCTCCTGCCGTTTCATTGAGTCCTATTACTCTGACATTATTTCTGTTTGCCTCATCTTGCA
>PVLD010034762.1:0-12381 GCA_004027595.1 Dinomys branickii | reverse complement strand
GAGGATTAATGGTCTGACCAATTTTGCATGTCTGTATATGGGTTCATATATTTACACTTCGAAGATATCAATGGATAAAGCAATAACCACTGTTGAGACCATGTCACCTTGTCTATAGATCAGTTGTGATTGTACTATTTTTTATGCTAATTGGTGTCTGTTTGTTAATATGTTTTTGTACTTTTATTTTTTAAAAAATTAAAAAGAAAAGAAAAGAAAAGAAAAGAAAAGAAAAGAAAAGAAAAGAAAAGAAAAGAGAATGAATTTGACAGCCTAACGGCTGCACCTAGGAGTCCCTAACACCAACCCAGGACCCCATCTGAGCACCTTCAGGACCTACCAACTGACACAAGCTGTCTACTTCCAGTCCTTACCACAGAGGACTTCACTAGACCAGGGTCTCTAAACCTTGGCCTTGCTGGAACAGAGGTCAGATTGTCCTCTGGTGGGGCAGCTGGGTGCACTGTCCTATGTTTATCAGCATCCACTATACTCTGCTGCGCACCCTGATATGCCAGCAGCACATCCATAGTCATGATCAGTAATGGCCCCAGACATTACCAAATTTCTCCCAAGTATCAAAATCATGCTTTGAAAGAATAATTTTCAAAGTTGAATGTTCAGGGACACATCTTGGAAAATTATTTAAAATGTGAATTGGAAATTGGATTGGGTAGGCTTTCAGAGGAGGCTGGGAATCAGCATTTTATTCCACTGCTGAAGGACTCTTAATTCACTGTGAGAAAAGACTTGCCAGGTGTAGTGGTGCAAACCTAGAATCCTAGCACTCAAGCAGTTGAGGCAGGAGGATCATGGGGAGTTCAATGCCGGCCTGAGGTACATAGTGAGTTTAAAGCCATCGTTGACTATGTAACAAAATCTTGTCTCAAAAAGGAGCAGCTGATGGGGATGAAAGATTGCATTTATCCTGCCCCAGATATGCCCAAGCCCCAGAACAGAAGTGACTCAGGGCTGCAGCCATTAAATATCACTGTACCTAAGTCCCATCACATATCTATTTACTCAACAGAAACATCTCACAATTGCTCACTGTTATCACTTCGAAAATAAACATGACCTGGGATTTCCTCTCTCAAGCAAAATCAAATAGATTTTGCCATGTTTCTTCTCCTTTGACCCACTTCCCCACATTCTGAGAGGCTGAGGCAGGAGGGTCTCACATTCAAGCCCCACCTTGGACAACTCAGCAAGAGCCTGTCTCAAAAAGTAAAACAGGGCTGGAGATGTAGCTACATGTGAAGGCCCTGGGTTGAAACTCCATTACTGCAAAAAAAAAAAAAAAAGTATAACCATCAGTGATGCTTATCGTCATCATTTTCTCATTATATATTAGGGCAGGTGGTGTCCTTAACAAACACCTCTTATGAGTGCCTACTGTGAGCCAGGCTCTGTACCAAGTATTTCCCAGCATGTGCCATTTCATTTCCACCAAAAATCCCACTGGCAGACCAACACCACTGACAGGCAGGATTACTGAGTAAATAGTTCGAAGTCTTATCTTTCTAAGTGGCTGGATGGGGGGCCAAACCTAAATGTATCAAATTCCATTTCACTCCGCTTTATGCCTGGGGTGGTCTGGCTGTCTCTATTGCTCCTCCTTTCCTCCTTACGCACTAAAATCCTTACTTGAGTGCTGATCATTAGGTCATGAGTACTCCACCCAATGAATGAGATTAGTGCCCTTATCAAAGAGGTCTAAAGGATCCTGTTTGCCCTTTGTTTCACATGGGTCTCACTCAGCCATTCAGGCTGACCTCGAGCTCACAGGGATACTCTTGCCTCAGCCTCCCAAGTACAGGGATCACTATGCCTGGCTCAATAGGTACCACACAAAGGAGAGAGCAAGCACTTACTAGACACCAAATCTGCTGGCACCATGATCTTGGGCTTCCCTGCCTCTACAACTGTGTGCAATGCATTTCTATCATTTCTAGATTACTCAATTAAAGAGATTTTGTTATAGTAGCCAGAGAACTAAACAGTGCCATAATAAAATACATAGTTTTGAGAAATGATTTGAATAAAACTCTAAAACATGTAAATGGTGAAAGTACAGTTCTTTTTTCATAAATTTCAAATGGAATAAATGACTCTTTAGGGCTGAGTAAAGAAGATAACTTAAGTTGACAACAGAGGCCCTGCCTGGAAAAAGAAAATTCTGCCTATAATTCACTTTTTTTTTTGAGACTGGATCTCATTATGTAGTTTGGAATGGTCTTTAACTCACTATTTGGCCCAGGCTGGCCTAGGACTCATGGCGATCCTTCTGCCTCAGCCTTCCAGTGCTGGGATCACAGGTAAGCACCAGCATGCCTGGCTTCTTATCTATAATTCTTAAATAAAGAAGAAAGTTTCTATTCACTGAGGACAGTTGCTCCTTAAGTTAGACTTGTGGAGGCAAAGAGTGTGGCCCACAAAAAGGCTAGCGAAGTGGGGTTTGGAGTCTATTTACAAGCCTGACCTGGTTACTCACTAACCATGGACTCCTAGTAAACCAATTGTCACGTCTGGGGACAGATGTTCCTCTGGGGGCAGTTGGAGAGATTCAGTGAATTCATAGAGTGTGCCTAGTGCAGATGCTACTGCTTGTTTTGTGAATATTTTGTGTGCTGGAAAGAAGGGAAGAAATCTATGAATAGAGAAATAAAATAAATGCATGGCACATACCTCTAATCCTAGCACTTGGGAGGCTGAGGCAGGAGGATCACCACAAGTTGGGGGCCAGTTTCTGCTACCTGTGAGTCCAAGGCCAGCTGAACTACAGGAGACACTGTCTCAAAAAATGACAAGGGCTGGGGGATATAACTCAGCAGCACAGTGCCTGCCTGGCAAGCATGAGGTCCTGAGTTTGATTCCCAGTGCCAAAAAGCAATAAAACAAATGCAGACCCCGCAGGCAATAGTTTAGAAGGGAACACCCTAAGTGTGACTCTCTCGGGCAAGGCAGAAGCGACTCACTGCTCAGCATGTCCATAGATTGAGCTGGATGCTTCCTCAATTGAAAATTTTAAAATTAAAACCAATTGTGTTTAAATTCCAATTCCAATTCCAATTTAAATTTACTATTTAGTGATATTGTGAGGTGAAATACCTAGATTTTATTGATTTATTATATACAGTTGATTCCTAATTCTCTTGCTCTTAAAACTCTGGCAAATGATTTACCCATAAATATAGAAAGGGATTTTGTGTGTGTGCGCTACTGGGGACTGAATCCAGGGCCTTTGTGCTCAGCTATATCCCAGTCTTTTTTAGTTTTTATTTTGAGGTAGGGTCTCGCTAAATTCAAGTGGGCTTGAACTGGTGATCCTCCTGCCTCAACTTCCAAGAGTGCTGGGATCACAGGCGCGAGCCACAATGCCCACTCTGCTTTTTTTTTTTTTTTTTTTTTTTTGGAGACAGTGTCTCATTATATTTCTCAGGCTGGTCCCAAACTCCTGGCTGAAGTGATCCTCTCCCTCCAGTCTCTTGAGTGCTGTTTCTACAGGGGTGAACCTTTATGCCTGGCTCTGAGGGCGCTTAAAATATTTAAAATTTTTTACTAGCACAGGTTTGCAGTGCATGATCCTTACATTCATCGTAGGGAGGTAGTGCATGAATATAATATATCTTAATTCTTTCTTTTTATATCCTCCTCTCACTCTCATTTTGCTCCACTCGCAATTAGAATTTCTCCTTTATTTAAAGACAACAATATCCTACTTCCCAAGAGTAATTCGGCAATTTTGGCATCATCTATTTTTACTGTAATTTCCTATTGGAATTTATAAAAGAAAAGGTATTAAAATTAATTATTGTTTACTCACCTTATGATCCCCCCTTCCTAGATTCTGAGGTTACTGAGGTCTATACCAATCACAACTCTCCCACAAAAGAGAACCAGGGTTCATAATACACAGAGAGAGACTTGTTTTCAGCTTGTGTGACTGTGGGGACTTGGGATTCTATATCCACAGGCAGAATTTCTTCCCTGGGGAATTCTTAACTTTGTCTTCAAGGGCTTCAGTTGATTAGATGAGGCCTACCTCCATTATTAAAAATAATATTTTTCACTTATGATCAATGGTTGTAGATGCTAACTCTATTTATAAACTACCTTCAAGGCAAGGTTAGCTTTTGATTGAATAACTGAGCCTAGCCAAATGGACAGAAAAATCAAGCTACCACGAGACTTGCACTCAAACATTCCTATGTTTCTTGTAACAACAAGCAAAGGGAAAGTGGTCAATCACTGTGAAATGTTTTACTGAATTGTTGCAACTACCAATAATTTAAAACCTCAGCAGGGCAGTGACAGAACCTGTAATCCCAGCACTCAGGAGGTTGAAGAGGAAGGAAGGAAAATTTGAAGCCTGCCTGCGCTATGTAGTGAGTTCAAGGTCAGTCTGGCCTGCATGCCAAGAGCTTGTCTCAAAAGCTCAAATTAATTAAATTTTTCAGAAAGCTTCCAGTAGTAGAAAGTTTGCAATTTTTTATAAACAATAAAATTTAGCTAATAGATTCATTGCACACTTCCCAACTGCAACACCAGAAGATGAGAACCATAAAATTTTGAGATTAGAATTTTTTCTTTCATTCTTTTTTTTCAGTGCTGGAGATTGAACCTAGGGTCTCATGCTAGGCAAGCAGTTTATCACTGGGCTACATCTCCAGGGAGGCTGAACCACTTCTCACTAACAATTCTATACAACATCATATTATCACTCAAATGGCACAGTTATTTTCATACACCAAAATTCAAACTTTTTGCAGTACACATATTCTTTCTTTGGAAACCATTCAAAGATGTGTTTTAAGGGGCTGGAGATACAGCTCAGTGGCACAAGCACCTGCCTGGCAAGCACGAGGTCCCAAGTTTGATTCCCAGTACAAAAAAAAAAAAAGACAAAGATGTGATTTAGCCAAGTGGAGAACTTAACTCAGAAAAGATAAGTCACTGAGACTGAGAATATAGAAGAACTAATACAAAGAGAAGTAAAAAAAAGTCTAGGATAATATATGCATCATCTTAGAAAGGCCCCAGAATAAATTGTAGCAGGAGAATAAAGGTCTTCTGGAGGCAGGTCTCTAGCGGGTGGGATGACATTGGTAGATTACGTTTGAGGTAAACCTGAATACAAGGAAAATAGCAAGGCTATTACTAACTCCAGGAAAAACAAAAGAGTGCACAAGAGCAGAACCACTGTCATAGAATGCTCCTTAAATTGACAATAAACTTTAAAATAGATACTGCAACAGACTATTGGCAGTCAATGCAGTATTCATCTCTCCTTTGTTTCTTTAAAATAGAAATGTGCCTAGCTGAAGAACATTTGCCAACCTCTCTTATAGATATGGGTAATCAGGTAACACTACTGTGTCCTCTGATATTTTAGTAGAAGCTGCTACATAGAGCTTTGAAAAAGTTCTTTAACAATGGAACCACATGTAGTTTGTCCCTTGTCCTTTCCAGACCTCCCCATTAGGAATACAATTGTAACATATGAGGGACTGGGGCCATTCTGTAACCACAGGGCGGGCAGACCACATTGTAAAGATGGATATCAGAAAAGCTGAAAAGGTCCTGGATTCCTAATGATATTTTAGAGCCTCTGAATGATTCAAGAATTTCATGTTCTGTGAGAAAAATAAATTGCTAATCAGTTTGAGCCAGTGTTTTGGTATTTGTGTTACTAAGTGAAACAATTCCTGACACCATTATGGGAGAATTTGGGGTGGGGAAGAAAAGGGATAATTCCCTTTCTTTTTTTCAGTACTGAGGATCTAACCCAAGCAGGGATAATTTCTTTTGATCATGTATAGAATGTTAAAGATAATGTTTAAAATTCATGAGCCAAGAAAGAGTAGTAAAAGCATATTATGAGAAATACGGAAGTACATACCAAAGGAAATATTTACCAGTTGAAAATGATTGCCCCTAGGGTAGAGTGAGATGGGATGCAGGGGTTGATGTTTTTCATTATGAGTCTTTAATACATTTGTACTTTGAACATGCATTACTTTGATAAAAATTAAAATTAGTGAAAAATAAACAAAAACAGCACTCACTGGCTATTAAACCAATTATTCTTCCTTAAATTTGCTTCCTGTGAACAAGTACTATTCTACAATTATGTAGCCCATGGTTGGTCAAAGAGTCAGAATAGAGCTACAGAGAAATTACATGCTTGATGACCCATTCTGAACCCCAAGTGTAATGTCACCACATCATGCACATATGAGCCGATTGGCATTTCCTGTTTTCCCTACCACAACTTTAATTTGCTCAAGGTTTATGACTGATTTGCCATCTGTAGCCAGAAACGTATTTATTAGCTCTGATTCAAACTGCGTTAAACATTCTTTTAGAACTCTAGGAATGGAGATTCTATGACCCAGATGCCTTAATAATTCATTAGAGTAACCAAAACCCTCTTTTTCATCTTATTCCTAATTGGCATCGTTCTTGATTTAAATCTTTTTTTCCTGCAGGTTTAAGTATAGCCAGGACTAGCTGGTAACTGTTCTCCATTTCATATCCATTTTGCTGCTCATCCTCACTCTTCTGTCCCACATTCCTTGTGTGCAAAAAGGATTAGTCTCTCAGACTTTTAATAGTTTAATGCCCAAAGTTGGTTTTTAAACTAGAGTGAGAGATTTTCAAAATTAATTTTTGTGAATCAATTCTTGGGTTTTGTATATTAGAAACAAGCAAATAAGACTAGTTCACTCATTAGTGTGGGCATAAGGTGAATAGAAATTTTAATCAAAAGAAGCTTTAAACACAATTTGCACTCTTTGCTTATAGAAAGTCAGTGCTTCATTCCCTTTCCTTCCTCCCTCCCTCCCTTCCTTCCTTCCTTCCTTCCTTTTGTACCTTTTTCCTTCCTTTCTTCCTTCTATTCTTTCTTCTCTCTCTCTCTCTCTCTCTCTCTCTCTCTCTCTCTCTCTCTCTCTCCTCTCCTGCCTCTTATCCCCTCCCTATTCTCCCCCCCACACACACTTTCGTGCTGTACTGAGCTTTGAGGTCAGAGCCTTCACAACGAGCTATATCTCTAGCCTTTTTCTTTTATTTTGAGACAGAGTCTTACTAAGTCACTAAGTTGCCCACGCTGGGCTAGAACTTTCCATCCTCCTGTCACAGCCTTCCAGAGGGCTGGGATTCCAGACACGGCCACCATGCCTGCCTTCACTTTTTCAGTTGGCTTTCCTTAAGTGCAAAGGAATAGTGCCAGGGTGGTAGTATTATTTCTGATTGACAAAAATCCTCTCTCACTTTACACATAATATCTATATTAGGATTTTAAATGATAGCAGAGTTAAAAGGTACTTATGAATCATCTTTCCTTTGCTAGACACAAACCCTGTTTTTTTAAACTCTCATTTAATAGCTAAGGAAATGATATTTGCCATTATTTCCTCATAATTAGATAGGTCTTCCACTGCTGTGAACCACTTATGAAAAATTGTACATACTGAGACAAGCTTTCCTACACTGTTCTCCTGGTACAAGAAAAACATATAGAGTCATTTGAAGGAAAAACTGCAGACACTGAGTATTAACACCTTAGTTTTCTTCATATTTATTAAAGTTCTACAAATGTCTGAGAAACTGTTTTCTAGTGAAGCCTCATTTTCATTATTAATTTACAAAAGGAAGAGCTTTTATTGTCTACTTTATAAATAGTAATGCCACTTGATAATATTTTAGTGTGAGTGATTTAAATAGCATCATACAGAGAATAAAATAATTATACTCTTATTGGTAACATTATCTTATTCTCCCTAAACTGTGCCATGTGGGGGAAAAAGATAATTTTGTTATGGCCATCGTTAAAAGCCAGCCAATTGGCAGAGAGACGGATTTATCTTCAGCTGGGCACATTAATCTCCTCCAATTAAGGGAACTGAAAACCAGCTGATACACCACACATTAAGAGGTCTGACGAAATTAAAATGTGGATACTTAACACTAGAGAGACGCACTCTTTAATACAGCAAACCCCACCAGGAGGTATTTGGGCTAAATTAAAAGGGAGGCAGTAGAGAGAACCCTGTATCTATCATGGATCAGCTATGCATTTGGCTCATGGGAAGATGCAGCAGGTGAATGGGTGGTATAGAGAAAATTGGAGTCAATCTCCCAAACTCAATTCCAGAGCCTGCACTCTTTCCAGCGGTGACGCCGCCACTCAAGGGCACATGTATTCTTCTTGGAATGAGGTATCAATTACTAGCTCACCCATGACTTGCTGGAACACTCCTGATCTCCTACGATTCAGATTGGGATTTACCACTCAGATTCTGACACTGTTCTGAAATGCCCTCCACGACCACAACTCAACTCCAAAATCTCTCACACCTCACCTTCACGTAAAGTTAGGAGTTTGCCTTTTACCTTGGCAAACAAACTAAACACTTCAATACCTTTTATGTACTTCATATTCTCCAATTTTAGAATATGTTCATCCCATCATTGATAAATAGGAAAGAAACAACCCGCACGCCCATTAGTAGAGTATCCTTTGTAGAAAATGATGCTGTTTTTGTGCTATGCAGGGTAGGAGGTGGATGGTAGGGCTGTTTCTCTAGGACTGTGAGTAAGGTTTTTCTTCTCTATTCAAAATTTCTCAATGGCTTTCTTAATAGAATACAGTTGTGTGATTCATTTCCACTGTTAGGAATGCAGCCTTGGGGCTCCCCCTCCTTATTCAGAGCTAATTGGTTCATTAGGGTTTTAGCTATTGATTTCATTAGCAACCCATAGATATCTGTAGATGTCTGTGAATCGCTTTTCATCACTTCCATGCTATCCAAAGATATCAAGTGTGGAGACAAGTGCCTTCTGTAAGAAAGACTCTGAGGAACTCTCATGCCTTAACTTTACATAGAGAAAGATGCACAGTATACCTTCCTCATGCCAGCATGGCCAACCATGTGTTCAGTGAATAAGTACTGAGTATCTACAGTGTGCAAGGTGGAGTTCTAGGTGCTGGTGATAGAGGTAGGTACAAATGGGCTACGTGATGCCTCATGAGCAGAGTTTCCTTCCAGTGGAGGGAGGTGGAGAGATCCACATGTAATTATAAAGCAACAAGTGTTATAGTTAGGGAAATAGGTGTGCTGGTGGGGTGGGTGAGTTGATTTTTTATAGGGTAACATTTCAACAGACATTCAGAGAGGAAGTCAGATTTATAGCTATGGCAATGGATTAAGGACAGATTTAGCCAGTTAGAAGGAAGCGTGATTGTAGTAACTCTGGGGCCAGCACAAAGAGAACAAGGCAGAGTATGTCCTTCCTGGCTGGAAGAGACTGAGTAGGGGTGACAGTGGTAGGAACTGAGGTCTCAGGACTGTGTGTGTGTGTGTTGCGCAGGGTTACTGCTTCATGTCCTGTAAGGTAGAGGAGATCATAAGAGGAGTCTTGGGGTGGAGCAAGACTAGGTGGGTAACCCTGAGGTACAAAGCTGAAGAGTAACATCAAATTCCTTTTCTGAGCTCATTTGGCAGGTCGGGAGCAAGTTGCCTGAGGAGGTGCTTTCCACCAACCAAGTAACAGCGGACGGTCGGTTGGGACAGAGAGTGGAGCTACAGGGAAAAGATGACTTGGGGTTTCTGTTATTGTTGTTGTTCTTATTTTTCAGTACTGGGGATCGACCCCAGGGCTTCACACCAAACCACACCCCTACCTCTTTCTATTTTGTATATGGAGATAGGACCTCACTAAGTTAATAAGTTGCCTAGGCTGGACTTGAACCTCAGCTTCCCAAACTGCTAGAATTACAGACATACATCACCATGCTCAGCTCTGGGTAGGTTTTGCTGGTAGAGCCAGTGTGATTTTTTGACAGAATGTGTTACAGTTTAGATCTAACATGTCCCCAAAAGGCTCATGTGTTCAGAGGTGGGGCTTTGGGAAGGAAGGTGGCTGGGGGATGGGGCATGGTACTCACCACAGCTAGATGGACTGGTTGGCAGGTCAGGATTAGGAAGGCTGTATTCTTACCCATCTCTCTCTCTCTCTCTCTCTCTCTCTCTCTCTCTCTCTCTCTCTCTCTCTCCTTTCTCTTTCTTACAAACTATGGCTTGAGCACCTGTCTTCTGCTATACTCTTCTGCCATGCCATTTCTGCCTTGGAGCCAACAAACTCATGAGCCAAATAAAACTCCTCCTTTAATTTGTAGGTATCAGGTACTTGTCCCCCGCAATGGGAACGTGACTGATACAGAGTGGACACATCAGATCCAGAGAGGAGGCCAGGATGAATTTCAGAGTCTCTGCTGACAGAGCTGGAAGATGGTCTTGCCATCTGCCTAGCTGAGACAGACTGCAGGAGCAGCCAATGAAAGGAGAGCAAGCACCTTGCTTCAGCTTCTATAGAAGGTGTGTCCAGAGACAGTGTAAAACATCCGCAGGAAAAGAAGGGCCAGGGCTATGTGGATAAACCCAAAAGATAAAATGCATATGGATAAAACCATTAGCCATAGGTTACTTGTTCACTTTTTCCCATCAATATATTATGGCACTATGACTAGCAGTCTTGATTTTGGAGGCAGCCTCAGTCCCAATACTAACTTTGTTACTTACTAGCTGTGTGAACTTACCCCTCTGCATAATTTCCCTCAAAGTTACTATGAGAATTGAATGAAGCGATGTGCTTACAGATAATGTCATTTAACATTAATTGAGTGCTTACTACATGTCAGACCCTGTTGTGAGCATGCTTACTCCTCCTTCACCCTATGAAGAAAGATATTAACATTGTCCTTATTTTCCAAGAGGGAAAGCTCAAGCACAGAGAAGCAAAATAACTTGCCAAGGTCACACAGCTAGGATGCTATAGCTCCTGCTTTGTGCATTTGAGCTGACTGGTCACCGAAAACATGTTAACCATAGCAACATGATGCGTAACAGAGCAAACACTCAAGAGTAACAGCTTGTATTACAATCAGGTCACTGGTAAACAATAACCATGTCCAATAGTCAGTTGTGTGTTTGTATAGCTCCAGTTGCAATGGCCACATGACGAGTCTCCATGTGTCCCTCACTTACTCAAGCTCTATTTTGGGTACACAGCCTTCCTTGGCATGCACAGATTCCTGTGAAGCCTCTGCTGAGAAAGTCAGAACAAAGCATTCATCATTTGAAACTTCCCTTTTCAAAATGCCTGAGGCACAGGAATCTTTGCAGTCAGAAAACCCATTACAAGCATGCCAATGTTAGATTTCTTCTAATGACATTTAAGACTGCAGCATATTTACCTGCGTTCCAGATATGGAACAGGAAATAACTGTTGCAAGCCCTTGCAAGTAGCTTCAGGGCAAGCCACAGTGCCTGACATGGGTTGGGTGATCTGTCGTCCCTCCCAGTGCTGGTTGGGTCCTTCAGCCCTAAAGTGCTTTCAGATGGGGCTTCCCTGGGCCTCTACATCTTAGTTCTGCTAATTATGGTTGCATTGTCTGGCCTAATCAGTTTTCAAAAATTTGCATTTTATTTAGGGCATGTTTCCAGATGTGTTTAAAGTTAAACAGTGCTAACTAAAAGGTAACCTGAGCCCCACAGCTTCTAGCAAATACAGTCCATTCCTGAATGTGCTATTTTAACCCTCACACAGGTGAGAAAATACAACTGGGCTCTGTTGTACCTATGTTATCTCGTATTTTAGGCAAATCACTCACACGCCCTGTGCTTCAGTTTCCTTATTTGGACAATGAAAGCATTAGTTGCCTTGGCTGCCCACTGAACTGACCTGAAAAATTTTAAAAGATATTGGTGACTGATTTAATTGGTCTGGGTTGGGTCTGGGCCTGCACATTTTGGAAAAATGCCCCTAGGGGATTCCGATGGTCAGTCAAAGTTTAGAACCATAGGCCTAGATCAGTGGTTCTCAAATTGGAGTGGACATCAGGATTCCCTACAGGACTCATTCATATACAGGCAATGGGGGTGCACTTAATTGTTTCTGATTCACAGGTCTGGGTGGGGCCTACTAATCTGCATATCAGACAAGTTACCAGTTGGGGCTGATTGTGCTGGTCTGTCTGGACAGTGCTTCTCTGATCGGAGGTTTGAGATTGGTCCTGGAGCCTAAGCCTGCCCACCTTCTGTTTTGGTATAGCCCGTTAGCTAGGAATGGTGTTAGCTAGGAATGGTTTTTAACATTTCCAAATAGTTGCGGGAAAAGAAACAGAAGCAATCAGTTTGATGATATGTGAAGAATGAATGGTATTCAAATTTCAGAGTCCATAAGTAAAGTTTCATTGAAACACAGCCACACTCATTTAGCCAATCATTAAACCAAATGTGGAGCCTTGTAAAGCACACAGATTGCATGCTTATGAAACTGGCCCTGACTGATACAGGTGAATTTAAGCTCCATGCC
>PVLD010034761.1:0-12385 GCA_004027595.1 Dinomys branickii | reverse complement strand
TTGTTGTTGTTGTTATTGTTGTTGTTTGCCTGTTTTGTTTTTTGTCTTTGGATTTTTGGTTTTTGTGTTTTTTCTGTTGTTGAGAGGATTAATTGTCTGACTAATTTTGCATGTCTGTATATGGGTTCATATATTTACACTTCGAAGATATCAGTGGATAAAGCAATAACCACTGTTGAGACCATGTCACCTTGTCTATATATTAGTTGTGATTGTACTATTTTTTATGCTAATTGGTGACTGTTTGTTAATATGTTTTTGTACTTTTATTTTTTTTAAATAAAAAAATTTTTTAAAAATAAAAAAAATTGTATGGTATGCAGATTTTGGTTTAATAAAGTTGTCTTATTAAAAATTTCAAAAGGAAGACATAACAAGTATAAATATATATGCACCAAATTTTTGCATACTAAGTTTTATAAAATGAGTATACTTGTACCTAACATGTCAACTAATCATCAATGTAATAGTAGTGAATGAATTCCACACATCACTGTCACAGTTATACTGAGCAACATGACAAAAATTCCACAAGAAAATATAAGAGTTGGACCACATGGTCACAAAGTGGACTTGACAGATATCTATTGAGTGTTTCATCCAACAACAGAATTATTCTTTGCGGAAGCACACAGAACTTTCTCCAAAATAGACCACATATTAGGCTGTAAATTTTACTTAAACGAACAATAGAATGGGCATAATGTCCTGCATACTATCAGATCATAGTAGAATAAGTGGAAATCAACAACAGAAGAAACCACAGTAACAAAGAAAATATGCTTTTCCACAGTGGATCACAAAAGAAATTTGGAAGTTCCTAGTATGAAATGACAGTGACAGTACAACACATCTAAAGCTGTGAATCTGAACAAAACTTTTATGAAAGGAAAGTTTATATCTATGGATGTCCACATTGAAAAAACTAAAGCAATCTCAAATTAATAAGCAAATAATAAAGATACAAGTGATAGAAAAAATTAAAATCCAAAATTTATAAAGCAAAACAAGTATAAACATTAGAGCATAAATTAATGAAATTGAGAAAAAAGACAAAAGTTCAATGAATCAGAGTTGGTTTTTTGAAAGGAAAAATGAGATTAATAAAACTTTAACCAGGCTTACCAAGAGAAAGAATAAAAGACTCATAACAATGCAATTAGAAATGAAAAAAGAGCTATAAGAGACACTTCTACACTCCAGATGATTATAAGACTACACTTCAGAAACTTATATTCCAAACAATTTTGGAATATAGAAGAAATTCTTAAGGCATATGTATCAGCAAAACTGAACCAAGAAATAACCCCCCCAAAACAGATCAAGCAGAGGCAATGAAATAGAAGCAGTAATAAAACTTCCACTTACAAAACAAACAAACAAATAAAACAAACAAAAATATACTCTACTTGCTACTTACAAAAGCTTAGGACCTTATAGATTCATCACTGAATTTTAGAAGAAATTCAGGGAAGAACTAATGCCAATACTCATCAAACTTCCACGAAATTGGAAGGGAACAAGCACTGTCAGACTCATTCCTTGAAGATAACTTTATCATGACACCAAAACTGGAAAGGAATTCAATAAAAAAAATTATAGGCCAGTTTTATTTTTCAGTAAATATAGATGCAAAAATCCTCACCAAGATACTGGGAAAAAAATGCAGAAAATCATTATTTTTACATTATGATCAAGTTGTTTTCTTCCCGTGGATGCAAGGATGTAAATCAATAAATGTGATACACCACACACACAGAAGTACAAGTGAAAATTGCATGATTATCTCAATATGTACAGAGGAACCCTTTGACAAAATGCAACATCCATTTATATTAAAAATCTCATTGCAAATAAACATAGAAAATACCTCACTTAAATTTCATAAAAGCCTTTTTGAAAACTTCACTATGAACATCATACCACCTAAGGAAAAACAGAAGATATTGTCTCTAAAATCAGGAATACATGTGTCCAGGCTCACCACTCATGTTTAATATCATACTTGCAGCACTAGCCAGAACAATCAGACAAAACAAAAGACAAAAGTGACAGAACCGGAAAAGAAGTCAAACTACCCTTATTTGCAGTTTTTATGTTTATTTAAATAAGATTCCCAAAATCTCCATTGGAAGACTCTTAGGTCTAATAAACAGATTCAGCAAAGCAGCATCATACAAAATAAGCACACAAAAAATGAGCATTTCTGTATACCAACAATGAGCTCACCAAAAAAGAAATTAGGTAAATAGTGCTATTTACAATGGCTTAAAAAACTTACTACCTTAGAGTTAACATGACCAAGGAAGTATAAAATTCTCTATAATGAGAGTGATATTTCTCAAAAAAAAACCAAAAAGAAATTGAAGAGAATATTACAAAAGGGAAAGACACCCCTATTGTTGGATGTTCAGAACTAATATTGTGAAAATTATCATGTTACTAAAAATAATATGTATATTCAGTACAATTGTAATCAAAATACTTTCATGTTTTCCATAAAACTAGAAAAAAATCTAAAATTTATATGGAACCAGAAGCAAACCAAAGTAACAAAAAAAAATCCTGCGCAACAAGAACAATGCAGAAGGTATTATAATCCCAGGCTTCAGTTTATATATCAAGGCCATAGTAATAAAAGCAACGTGGTACTGGCATAAAAACGGACATGTTGACCAATGGAATGAAACACAGGATGCAGAAACTGCCTCAAGCACCTCCACTATCCAATTTTTGTGAAAGGAACCAGTAACTTACACTGTAGAAAAGAAGGGCTACTTAACAAATAGTGCCAGGACACCTGCTTATACGCATGCAGAAGAGTGAGTCTAGAGTCATTGTCTTGGTTACTTTTCTCTCGTTGCTGAGACAAAATATCCAACACTAAAATGAAGGAAGGAAAGGTTTATTCAGTTTGTGAAGGTTTCAGTCCATACTTGGCTGGCTCAGAGGCAGAGTGGCACAAGGCAGAGGGCAAACGTTCATGGCAGCAGAGCACAGCAAAGACCACAAGAGCAAAAGGGAGGAATGCCGGGGAAGCAGCCTCTTTTTCTCCCTTACACTATAATCAGGCTACCCCCACGGGGGGGAGGGTAGCATTCACATAATTTCCATGCCTTCTTCTTCCACAAGCTCAGGCTACATACAAAGTAAGCACCGTGGCTTCCTGCTGAGTCACTCAGCCAAATCTCTAGATTCCCCAAGTTGACACAATGTATCAACCATAACAGTCAGGTATCTCATCCTGTATTCAAATCAAGTTAAAATGAGGCAAAGACCTAGATGTAAAGATGAAACACCAGACCTACTGGAAGAAAACAATGGTAGGTGGAAGGTACAGATATAGACAGAAACTCAATTGTACAATATATAGTGCTAAGAATCAACAAATAGGATTATATAAAATTAAAACTTCTGCACAACAAAGAAACCAAAGCAAAGAGACACAGCATTTGAATAGGATTTTCCCAACTACTTCTCAGACAAAGACTAAAATATACAGAGCAGATCTTAAACAATTAGACCCCTCAATATAAAAGACACTATCACAAAATGGGCAAGGGAAATGAATAGGGCACTTCTCAGAGGGAGAAATGGCCATGAATTACATGAAAAAATGAGCAACATTGGACATTAGAAAAATAAAAATAAAAACAACTCAGACATTTCATCTTACTCCAGTTAGAATGGCTGTCATCTAGGACTCAACAAATAACAAATAGTGATGTGAGGTTGTGGATAAAGAAGACTTCCACGTCATTGGTGGGGATGTACACAAATACAGCCACTATGGAAATGAGAATGGAGATTCCTCAGAAAACAAAAATAGAAATTCCATTTCACCCGGCTAGAGCTTTTCTAATTATCTTCCTGAAAGTATTGGTCATTGTACTATAGTGATACATGTACAGTGATACGTGTACTGTTTATAGCGGTTCAAGTCACAACAGCTAATTGTTGAAGGAGTCTCTATAGCCCTCAAAGGATGAGTTGATAAGGGAAATGTGCTATATTTACATTGCTGTCTACTACTCAGCCATAAGAAGGATGATTCTGAGCTATTTGTAGAAAAATGGAATAGATACTGAGTCCCTAATGCTAAGTGAAATAAAGAACATTAAATACTGCATAATTGCTCTAACATGAGATACCTAAAACGTAATATCAAGAGCAAAGTAAAGGAGAAATGGTAGAAAAGAGTAAGGTAGACTTTGTGTAAATGGGACAGGGTGAAGGGGACTAAAAAAAATCAAGATGCTATCTATACATGTACCAATTCTCAAATATGCATATAATTATTATACATCACAAGTATATATGTACTGATAAAAGTTTTTTTTTTTTTTTGGCGGTACTGGGGATCGAACTCAGGACCCTGCACTTGCTAGGGAGGCGCTTATTCCACTGAGCTATATCCCCAGCCCTGATAAAAGTTTTGATCATGGGTACACTCTGTTATTTCCTCTGTCTGGATTGTTCTTCCCCAACCTATTGGTAAATTTGTAGTCATTCAAAAAGATCCAGGTCCTTTTCAATCCTGTGAATCTTTTGTTGTATGTCACAAAATATTAGGTTACCCTGCAAGGTATGTGTGCTGGCACATATGATTATATTTATGCTTTTCCCTGATATTATTTTGTTCACTTATCTGCCTTTCATCTTCAGTCTTTGAACTCGGAAGTGCTGTTTTCAAAGTTCCAGTGTTCACAATTTATAAGTAAATCTGAAGATGGAGGCATGAAGAAAAGAACACACTGAAAGAATAAAATTCAAGAGGGAGATGCTGGAGATAGTCGAGCTATGTTCACAGAGCACAGTTCATTATAAATTCCTCTCATAGGAAAGAAATATTCCTGATTCTATAGATGATAGGAAATATTTGTTTTTACCCTTTTTATTGCCAGGCATCTCATAAACAAGTACCTCACATCTCAGGGTTGGTCCCACAGAGTCATTGCAGGAGCTGACATTTGCTTCTTCTTTAATTAACCATGTGGATCCTCCAAGAAATAGTTTCTTTGAGCTTGCAAGGAATCCAAGAAAGAGGCAGTGTCGATGTTTGCCTTGGACAGGGTTCTGTGTCTTATTAGAGCTAATGATGCACATCTTTTTCCAAATCAGTGTCCAGTGATGTCACTTTTTAGCTTGAAGTTGTCTGAAGTGAATATATTTATGAATATTTACTTCCCAGAAATCTATCAAACTACAGCCCCTACACGTACAATCCAGAGAGCCAAATTACTAGTATACCTCTGATTGACTTTAAACCACTACCTAGAACTGACAGTGACAGAGACGATCTTGTTATATGTGACAGAGAAATGGAGACACACCTCAGTTACAATCAAGTGATCCTTTGACATCTGGGTTACTATAAAGTGTGCAGGCTTGGAGTTGAGACTTGGGCTCCATCCCTTTTGCTGTCACCTGGTACAAACCGCTTTATCTCTCTGTGATTCTTTTACCAGTCTTAAAAACATTGGATCAAAGAATGCTCTAGAAATTTCCAGTGCCACTGATTGTGATTTCATTTTAAGAAAACAATAAGTTTTGGAAAATATTTGCCTGAGAGCACCCACAAAGTCATTAATTGCAAAGTGCCTGGCTGGAGTCTCTGAAGGAAAGTGATATTGGGTCATACTGATACAAGCACACTGCTTTAAACACACCCGATTATCTGCACAGGCAGCAAGAGTTTCTTTTCCATGGCTTTTCATCCCTGGGATATTTATTTAAAATTCAATATTTTACCAGCCTTTTATCTAAGTTTATCTCAATGCCTTTGAAATCATTTTGATATTCATATCCCTTCCTCTAGTTCTTCACAGGCCTCTCCTCTGAGATGGCCTTAATCAATTTTGATCTGTACTGCAATTATAAGAATGAATCACCACTTATTCTTAAATGCTCATTATCTCAAATTTTATTATTATTATCATTCCTAATTTCTTATTTTCTCATTTTCTGCATTTGTGTAAAGACTTTGCAGAAAAATTATGAGCAATTTATGCATTTACTTTTGTTTGACTACTGATGCTGAGTGATTTTTCCTCTCTTTGAATGGGCAAGAATACTAGCCTCAGGCAAAGTTTCATAGTAGGTGAAACCTGTCTTACTCATGGTCTGTCTGTCTGTCTGTCTGTGCTCTGTCTGTTTGTGTCTTTCACTTTCTCTCTCCCCGCTCCCTGCATTTCTGGGAAGAGCCATGAAGAGAGTAATAGAGTACAATAAATAGGCACTGCTGTTGCTTTTTTTATTTTTTCAGTTCTTACCATGCACATGGCCCTGCCTCATTGTGGCATTAGTCAGCTTCTCATCTGTGTGGGCAGCACATTCTAATCCCAACCTGACCTCTGTCATCTGAACCTTTGCCCTAGCACCACCAATCTTTGGTGCTAGCAGTTCTCTTTTCACAGCATTTAATCACTCAAACACTCAAACTCGATTTTCTAGATCTTTATGCCCTAATCTTAGCTGTCACTCATCCAGAAAACAACTGCACACACTCGTGGAAAAATGTTGGAAGACTTTAAATCACTAGGAGAAAAGTATTTATTAGAGAAATGAACTAAAGCAGGAACAAAAATACCACTGCATCGTAACTTGTATTTTCCTAAGAGTTTCACAGAATTAACATCGCCATGATTTCCTTCCCTAGCACACACTGAGCCTTACTGGAACAGAGCCCACACAGGGTTGGAAGTGTTGGGTGTTCACAAGGAACAATGGCTGTGATGGAAAAGAGGATCTATAACTCAGGCGAACAAAACCTCTGCCTCCCTAGTGGAAACCCAGGGGCAAAGTTTGGCTGCTGGAGCTACTTCACCTTGGGCTCATGTAGAAAGCTGCATCACATCTAAAGGACCCAGTTGGAACCAGGAACTAGTGGGTGCTCCCAGCTTCCTAGATCAGAGCTTAAACACAACAAAAAATGTGTCTTGCACATATGTTTTTGAGAGATGTGTGGCCTAGACATGAACATGTTGCCCAGTGTTAAGGTTTTTATCTACATGTCTCCCCAAAGCCTCAGGGTAAACAGCTCGGGCTGTGGGGAGGTGATTGGATCATGGATTAGGCCACTGATGAATTTATTGCTGAATGTGACACTGGGAGATGAAGCCTGGAAGGAAGAGATCGGTCCCTGGGGGCATGGCCCATAAGGGTACCTGATTCTCTGATTCCTCTTCACCTGATTCTCTCTCTTTCCTGCCTGCTTCCTCATGAGCTCTTTCTTCCCTGAGATGCTCCTCTGCCCTATAGCCCTGCCCTAGAGCCACCAACTTGGACTGAAACTTTTATCAACTGAGCCAAAATAAAGCTTCCCTCTTAGTGTTGCGGGTGTTAAGGTGTTGTACCTCGGCAATGAAAAATTAACCACAATCCCCAGCTACCACCTGTGGACCAGCCAGGACAAGCACTTCCTCAAGGGAGGTTCTGCTCTGCAGAAGAGGCAGACAGTTCCATGGGAGACAACTGGATGTCACCTCTGCAGGCAACTGACACCCTTCCTGAAGGAGGACCAGAGGATGCATCTCCACTTTGACCAGAGATGGGCCTGATATAAGCACTCACATCTCTGTGGGCTACGAGAGCTATGTGCAGAGCAGGAGACATGCTTTTAACAGTATCTTGGAGGAAAGAATAACAACCAACATGAAAATAATTTTCTGTGGTAGATTAGATCCAGATAAGTAGATAAGACAAGATCAGAAATACAAATAGCCTTTCCAGTCAAGGGGCAAATCTTTAATATTTGAATATTTGAATTTCTCTTTATTTTAAAGATACTGTGATTGATTCCTGGCAGTTCCAAGGCTAAACAGGGAAAAGTAGAACGTGACTTGAGAATGACACACATTGGCATGATCATATTTTATTCCTACTGGAAACTCCATGTGATAACAAATGACAAATAGCACTACATATGGAGAACTACATATGGAGTGAGGCTAGGGACATAGCTCAGGGCAAAGGCACTGAGTTTAATTCCTAGTAACACGCACACAGACATACACACACACACACATACAAAACACTTCCACTTTTGAATGAGACTATGCAGAATTTGTCTTTCACTGAATTCTTACTGTACTTAACATAATGCCCTTCAGTTCCGTCCTGGTGCTTGCAGCTCACAGGAAGTCAATCTTTTTTATGGAGGAAAAGATTTCCACCATTTGGACATGGGCTGTTTCCATTTCTTTCCTACTGTGAATGGTGCTGCAAAAAGCATAGCAGTACAGATGTGTTTTTCAAAATGCTGGTTCCATTTCTCTTAGATATGCATATAAAAGTCAGATTGTTGGATCCTGTAGTAGTTCTATTTTTAATTTTGTGAGGAACCTTTGTATTATCACCTATAAAGTTTATACTAATTCACATTTCCATCAGTACTGTTTCCTTTTCTCCACAGTCTTGGTAGGACTTAGTTTTTGTCCGTTTGGTGAATCATTCTAACATGAAGTGATAGTTCAGCTTTTGATTTGGCTACCCCTGGTGATTAATGATTTTGAATATTTTTTTCCTGTACTTAATGGCTATTTATTTATCTTCTTTTAAGAAATATTTAATTCTGTTACCCATTTTAACAATCAGAAGCATTTTTATTGAGTTTTTGTGTTCCATATATTCTAGATACTAGTTGCTTTATCAGATGTAGAGGGTGCAAATATTCACTCTCATGTTAGGGCATTAATAATTATTTCCTTTGCTTTTCAGTGTTTGTTGTTGTTGTTGTTCTGCATAATATACTTTGTCTATTTTTGCCTTTACTGCCTGTGCTTTTGGAGTGTTTGCCAAGAAATCTTCGCCCACTCCAATGTCATGAAGCCCTTTGTCTACACTTACTTCTAGTACCTTTACACTTCCAAGACTTACAAGTATTAAGTCTCAGGATATTGAAAGTAGAACAGTCACTTTGTCACTTGCATCATCATGGAGACAAAATACCCAATGTGCCCAACTTAAAGGAGGAGAGTTTCATTTTGGCCCATAGTTCACAAGTTTTCAAACATTTGGAAAAACAGCAAGAAATGTGATTGCTGAATTTAATGGAAAAAAGTACATCTGGTTTAACGAGAATGGCCGGCATCTCTGCAAAGTGTCTGTATTATTTTTCCACTGCCATCATTAATAAATTTCTTCTCTTTTTGCCCCATAATATTTCCCTATGTGTTTTGGACTTTTGTCATTCTAAGAGATGAGCAGTGGTACCTCACCGTTGCTCTAATCTGCCAATTCCTAATTTTATATGATGAGGAACAATCTTTCATATGCTTATTTGGCATCTACCTGCTTTTATGAGGTCCACATTCAGATCTTTCATTCAATTCTTAATCTCACTTTTCCTTTTCATTTTGTTGAGCTTTCAGTGTTATTTATTTATATAGTTTAGATACATTATTTGATAAATATATCCGATGGATATATTTTTGTGAATAAATTTGTCTCCCATTATGTTGTTTATATTTTCATTATTTTAGTACTTCAGGGCAGAAGACCTATATTTTAATCAAATCAAATTTATTAACTGCTTCTTTCTTGGATTATGCCTTTGGCATTATGTCTTAAAAGTTTTTCATGGACTAAAATTCATACAGATATTTTTAATGTTATCTTTTAGGACTTTTATAGTTTTACCTTTCACATTTACAAGTTTTGAGGTGTTGTTACCCAGCTGTTTTAGCGTTATTTGTTTACCAGATGTTGTTTTCCGCATAGCATTTCTTTTGTCAAAGACCATTTGACCATATGTGTGCATCTTTTTTCTGCTCCAGCTGTTCAGTTCTCTTTGTCTATTTGTTCTCTCTCCAACAGCACGTTGCCTTTATTTCTGTAATGTTAGTAAGACCTAAAATCTAGTAGGTTTTAAACCTTTAATTTTACTTTCTTAATACTATTTTGATGATTTTGGTGGGTTACTTTGCTCTTCATAAATTTGATATTATTTCATAAAATTTGTCCATTTCTGCAAAAGAAATTGCAAGAATTTCATTTGGAATTAAAATTAATTTGTTTATTAATTTGAAAAGAACAAGCACTTACAAATGAATTTTCCTATGTACCCTGACCATAAAATATCTACCCAGATTTTAAAATATTTCTGCAATTTTTGTAATCCTTAAAAAAATCATATAGTTCACACTGTTAGGCTTATTATTTGATATTTCACCTTTTTCTATTGCAAATTATATTACTTTTTAAAAACTGTAAATTCCAGTTGCTTCTTTCTTAGTATAGAAAGTTAGCCCTGTACATGGCAACCTTACTATAATTGATTATAGAATTTTTCAGTATTCCAGAAGTATTGTTTCTGATGCTTTCAGATTTTCTACAAAATCAGGTTATTTCTTCTGCAGGCACTCTATTTACTCTTTTCCAATTTTCATGAATGAATTTTCTTTGTTATTTTCTTTCTTTCCTTCTTTTTTTCTTTCTCTCTGTCTCTGTCTCTGTGTCTCTCTGTCTCTCTCTCTCATATCTTGTTTGTTTGGCCAAGGCTTCTGTACAATTTCAAAATGGAGTGGCAATGGGACATCTTTGCCTTGTACCTGATATTAGTTGGAAAACTTCTAGTTTCTAACCACTATATAATTAACTGTAGGTTTTCAGTTAATGCTCTTTTTTATTTTAAAAAGTAAATTGACAAAGACTACATATCCTCAAATTCTATCATATAACAATAAATGTATATTGTCTAATGATTACCACATGTAATTAATTAAAGTTTGTGCCACCACACACACTATACATTACATTACCAGAACTTAGGGACATTTTAATTTAAAGCTTTTGTGAATATCTCTGACCCACATCTCCTCACCTGTTGCACTTTCTGATCTCAGGCACTACCAGTCTACACTGTTTCTATGAGTTCAACTTTTTTTTAATCCACATATTTGTGAGATCACACAGCGGTTGTCTTTCTGGATCTGGCTCAGTTTGTATACAAAAAAGTCTCTTGTAAATATTTTCATTCAACTTGATGAACTTCCCATTTTGCTGAGGGGATGTATCATGAGTGGATGATGAACTTTGTCTTTGTTTCTGTGTATACCCATAGGATCATATAATGCTTCTTTGACTTGTTGATATTCTAGATTGCATCACTTTATCTTCCAGTGTGAATTATCCTTGTATATCTGCATTAAATTCCACTCATTATGGTGTGTAGTATTTGCTGTATATTGTTGGATTCTATTTGCTAATATTTATTTGAAGATTTGGCCATATGATATATTGGTGTTTAACTTTCTTGTAGTCTTTATGCTTGGCTGTGTAATGAGAGTAATGCTTGCTTTAATGCCTTAAAATTTTGTAAAAGTCAGCAGTGAAACTATATGGATTGGTTCTTTCTTTTCAGGAGACATTTTGTTTGTTCACTGTTTCAATAGCTTTCCTTGTTATTAGTTTGCAAAACGTTGCTATTTCCCCTTGAGTCAGGTTAGCTGATTTATTGTATTAAGAAATGAACCCAATTCATTTAGGTTATCTGGCTTGTTGTTCATCACAGTCTCCTGAATCTTTTTTTATTTCTGTAAAGTTAGTAGTTATATCCCTGTTTTCATTTCTGATGGATATTCATGTTTTCCCTCTATTTTGTCAGCTTAGCAAAAGATTTGTTAAGTTTCATCTTTTTAAATAACATAAATCTTGTTAATTATTTTTATTGTTTTTTATTTTAAAGAGAATAGTAAGAAAAGAACAATAGTAAAATACAAACAACACAAAGCAAGGGCATTAAAATTGATACAGGGCTTCAAACCAAATGGTAGGGATTAACAGTGGTTGTTATATTACATATTGTTATCTGCAACAAAGTTGCTCAGATTACCAGATGTAAGAATGGAAGATTGATCAAACCATTAAAGAGAATAAGAAAATAATAATTTAAAAGAACATTAGACACAATACAATTCTCAATTTCATTCATTTTAGTACTGATTTTTATTATTTCAGTTTTTCTACTACATTTGGGCTTTAGTTACTCTTTTTCTAATTTCTCTTTGTGGGGAAAAAGGTTAAAATCATCTTTTTATTTTATTTTTTTAAGAATTTCTTTTCTTTTTTTTTTATTTTAGAAACATAAAAGTACAAAAACATATTGACAAACAGACACCCATTATAATAGAAAATAGTACAATCACAACTAATCTATAGACAAGGTGATATGGTCTCAACAGTAGTTGTTGCTTTATCCATTGATATCTTCGAATTGTAGATGTATGGACCCATATACAGACATGCAAATTTAGTCAGGCCGTTGATCCTCTCAACAACAGAAAAAAAAAAAAAAAGAAAACACAAGAACCAAAAATCCAAAGACAAGAAAGAAAACAGGCATACATCAACAACAGCAACAACATCAACAACAGCAACAACAGAA
>PVLD010034760.1:0-12383 GCA_004027595.1 Dinomys branickii | reverse complement strand
ATGTCTGTATATGGGTCCATACATCTACAATTCGAAGATATCAATGGATAAAGCAACAACTACTGTTGAGACCATATCACCTTGTCTATAGATTAGTTGTGATTGTACTATTTTCTATGATAATGGGTGTCTGTTTGTCAATATGTTTTTGTACTTTTATGTTTCTAAAATAAAAAAAAAATAAAATAAAATAAAAAAAAATAAAATATTCTTGACATTCAATTAAGCTCTTGCTATAGATGGGGGCAACTCAACCAGTTCTTTCAAGCCAACCTCATGTAAATCAAGTTTACATCCCTGACACATTTACAGACAAAACAGACTTTCTGAGCCATGTTTCTGTGTCAAGATATCCAGTGCTTCAGATAAACTGGAAAGATTCTCAGGACCAAGCTTTGGAGAGATTGGAGTTCACTAAGGAATGAGATGGTGGAGAGTTAACTTTGTTGTCCTAGAAAAGACCCGAGACCTTTGAAAGCCAGGTTCTACAATACTGAGGTGGAGCTTGTCCCCTCCCTGAAGGTTTCAGTGGGAGAGTTTGTACAAATCCTTCCTTTCTTCTCCCTGGCAAACTCTAATTCAATTTTCAAAGCCCAGCTCCATATCTCCCTTACAGTGCCCCCTGCAGCCTCACCTGAATGTCTCTTCCTCCTCTATCACCTTCCTCTTTTCTACAACTAATTGTCTTGTCTTGTGTGTTCTTATGGTGCTTCAAGCATTCTTCTTTTGGTGTCTTCAACACATGAAATACTACATTTTGTTGTTTTGATTGATGTATTCCTAACTACCTTCCTTGAGATTGAGTTCCTTGAGAATGTGGCATGTTTCAGTTTATGTCAGGTACTATGTTATGTAAAGAATATACAATAAAAGACAGTGTTCTTTTCAAAGGAACTAACAATATTGGGAAGTAGAGTAGTAAACTCCAGCCATGTGTGATGGGTCTTCTGACAAGGCATGGATAATACATCAAGAGCACGCATAGGGCATGACTCAGCTGTAAATAGGTAAGGGATGATTCCCATAAAGGTGATGCTTGCATTGCATTGCATCTTAGGGGATAATAGGAGTTTTTGGATGTTCCAGACAGGACACAGAAACATGAAGGAACATGACAGATTTGCTGCACAATTAGCAAAATAAATTATGGGGACAAAAATTTAGGTAGCAGATTTGAGATTAGAGATACCAACAATGGAATAATTGCAAAGGTAGTTAAGGTCATGCTAGAAGAGTTAAGATTCTGCAATTCCACAGTCTAGTACAGAATATTGACCACCACACTGCTGATAGTTTGTAGGCAGAGACTGTTCACAGTTGATGTAGAAATCAAATGGCCTAGCCACAGGATTGATGTTTGGATTGGGGCTGTTACACTGACATCTTGCTTTGAAAAAGAAAAATCAATGGTTGGTGGCCTAAAATTTTTATGTTTGTAAGTTCAAATATGAACTATATGAGTAGGACTGGGTAGTTGTATATGAGAAGGAATATGAGTGAAATTGGAAAGCTGGGAAATAGTGCACACTTTCTCTGGGCTCCTGCATATTCCTAGTACATTCATTGCTAATAGCAAATTTTATCTGGGGCCTATTGAGTTTTTTAAGGTTCTGAAAACATCTTAAAATGTCAGGGAAAATTTTGACCACATGTGTCTTTGTTTATTTTCCTAGGGAGAAGGATTTTGAATTTTTCTTTGGTTTGAAAAAGCCATTGGGTCCCAGAAGGTTAAAATCTACTGGCCTCTATCACAGGCGCTAGAACAAAAGGACAAAGAAGCAACCCTGTTTAGACATTGCGCTGTGGATTATAGTTATAGCAGGAGTTTGTTTTTGGAGAAAAGCAGAGTTAGCAGATAGGACAACATTCAATAGACAGTCTAAAAACAATCCTCCAACTGCAGGTGGTTTATGATGATAGAAATTTCTTTCTTTCTTACTCACTGTGAAGAAGAAGAGTCAGTGGTGGGGTTGGGAGGTGTGGGGTTGTGTATTACAGTGTATAGGACAGTCTGCTATGTGCAGTCCTTTAAGGGTGAGACTTCTTCTATGCTATGGCTCTGCCACCCGCTGCATGTCACCTCAAATATGCACTGGCATCTCCAGGTATCAGAGGGGAAAGGCGAGCATGCCAGAAGGCACTTCCTCTTACACATCAGAAAGGACAGTGGAATGAACATTCCTTCTCAGATCTCCCAAAGACTTTCCTATGGTTGTTTCAGGGATTTTCTTAATATATGTCTTTTGTTTAAAAAATTTGGATCAGAAGCATCCTCAAGAATTCTCTGATTCTGGTCAGGCATGGTAATCCCAGCACTCTAGGAGGCTGAGGCAGGAGGATCACAAGTTTGAGCCCAGCCTAGGCAACTTAGTGACTTAGCAAGAGCCTGTCTCAGAATAAAAAATAGAAAAGGGGCTGGGGATTGAGCTCAGTGTGAAGACTCTGAATCCGATCCCTAGTGCCTCACATACACAAACTTCTCGGATTCATCTCTATCCTCTAAGATATTTACCCACCCAAGGATTCAGACTGTAAGGTACAGCCTTAAGATTTGAATGTGAAGATAAAAATGTCTCCCTTATATAGTTCTTTATATCCTGAGGACAGCCAATAGTTTTTGATGCTCAGTATATTTTATTGTCAAATGAGATTAACATTCTGCTTTCTTTCTGATAAGCTCCCTTCTAAAGCATTAGTCCAGGTGCTCATTAAGTCAAACTGCAGAACAAGTCAATTCCAGAGAGGAACACAAAGATCAAGCTGTGTAGATCATCTAAGAACTGGAGCATATTAAAATGCTTTACTTTTGAAAGACGTTTTCAAGTGACTACTTTAATCGTATAGAATTTTGCTAATTAAACAGCCAATTTAAATGCCAACTCCACTAACTGGATTTTGAGTTACATTTAATTTTAATTGTTTTTGTGTGCTAAAAATATACGTAAGAGCTTTTTAATTTTAATTCCACATTTTACACAGCAGTTAACTCTCCCACACAGTCAGCTCCAAGAGTTGCAAAAGCACATATAAGTGCAAACTGAGAGTACAGTTTTCCAGTTTTAAGTTTTTTAAAAAATGCATCTGCTGAAATGTTTAGATTAAATTCTGTCCTTAATGTGTTCCACTAGTCTCACAAAAGCCAAGAGAACAGTGTGGTCCATACAAAAGGTAACAGATGATCAAATTCTGACTTTAAATATTGTTTTCGCTGAAACAGTGTCTCTTCTCCTCTTGATTGCTAAGTACTTTTTCCACCTCTGACTTCATGCTTTCATTTTAAAAATATATTGAAAACCTGCTTTGCTGGGTGAGTGTGGGCACATTGCTGTACACTGTAAAGCCTCAGCTTCTCTGTCTGTGAAGCAGGAATGGTTCCCTAGGTCTATAGCTTAAACAGAAGATGAATAGTGCTTTAAAATCTTTTAAGGACTATAGAAATAAAAGCTACTATCATCAATATAACCATTAAAAATCCAAATAGGTGGAAAAATAAGGAGTGTGAAGTTTGGAGAAGGAAGCAAGCATGACTTGAGTCCTGTTCAGAATGAGCGGTGAGAGTGTAGAGGCCGGACTTCCACTAGGGTCCTGGTGAAAGAGGTATGTAAATATGTGGAGCAGAAGCTGGGTGTGGTGCATACACACGTAGGCCCAGCTGCTCTAGAAGATGAGGTGGAAGGATTGCTTGAGTTTATGAGTTCAATCCAGCTGGAGAGGTGTGTGTGGTGGCTAGCACCCTTGGGAGGCTGAGGCAGGAGGACTCCAAGTTTAAATTCAGCTTGGGCAATTTAGTAACATAGTAAAAAAAAAAAAAGGAAAGAAAGATGAAAAGAATTGGGATTTGAGGAATGTAACTTAGTATAAAGGTCCAAGGTTTAATCCCTAGTAGTACGAAAGAAAAGAACAATAGCAAAACCCCCCAAATAAATAAATAAATCCACAAATAAGTGGAAAGGATGAGAGGGCATCTCAGAGCTACAAAATGTATTCTAAGGAAAATGGACATCAGTGTTGCAGAAAAACAGGCCAAGCAAGGGGAGAAATGGCAGGAAGAAGGCTTAGGAGGCGGTTTATTACACTGGTAGGCTTCTGACTAGGATCTCTTCTAAAGAATCAGGGCCCCTCCTGCTGAGGTTTCAAGGCTTTTAAAGGGAAGGTAAGCAGGGAGGTGCAAAGGAACATTTGGCACATCTGACTGAGTGACATCATGGGTTGTTAGGGAGTCTGAGCATCTCAAGTTACATTGTAAAGCTATCGGTTATGCAAAAGTAGTAAAGAACAACTCATGTTACACTGCAAGGCCATCAGTTACACAAAGGCAGTCAAGTCAGGTATGACACAAAGAGAGAAATGTTTAGTTATCAGACTTGTCTGGACATGTCCAGTGGTTTTGGTGGGCATTCTTGGTGGGCTTTCTTAGCAGGCCTTTGTCTAAAATTTTGATCCCCTTTCATCAAGAAGAATGAACAAAAAAAATCTGTCCACCTTAACCTCAGTGTACTGAAGAATAAAGTTTAAAAATAAGTTAGTGCATGGTTGTAATTCCAGAATTTTGGGATGTTGTGGCAGACAGATCACAAGTTCAAGTCCCACCTGAGCGATTTATTGAGACCTTCTCTCAAAATAAAAATTAAAAAGGGCTTGGGAACTAGCTTAGTGGTAGAGTATCCCCAAGTTTGACCTCTAATAACACACACACACACACACACACACACACACACCTGGCAAAAGTGTCTGACCAGAGGCACCAGACCAGTTGTAGGGGTTGGAGCATATGTGTACTTCAGTGGGGTAGCATATGCTTAACATGTACAAACCTCTGGCTTCACTCTCTAGTAACCTCCCCTACCACCACCAACAACAAAACTTAGTGAGAAAAAATAAAAGCCTGAACTGCATGTGAATAGTGGAAGAAGAAGGAACAGAAGAGCACTATTGACATCAGTGTGTAAATCATGCCAACACAAGACATGCCATGGATTTCATGGAATGGTTAAGGACAACAGTCAAGAGTGACTCAAATCTTTATGTTTTGGAAACTTTGGAGTTAGCAAAATGATGTCATCGATAACCATGATGGTACTTCTTGGGAGAGAGAAGGAAGCAGGCATTTATATTGGATATACTGAGCTTGAGGTGAAGGCTGGAGATGGAAGTGAAAAGTTTAGGACTCCATTGGATGCCACCACTGCTTTAAGTGGTATACATTATAACCTTGTAGCACTGAACTGTTTGGGGTCTCTTCAACATATCACACACTCATTCCTCCATGCCTTCCACTTGTTGTTACATCTGATTATAATGCCCTTCCCATCTTTCCCTCCTGTGACAGTTAACTGATTGTGTTAACTTGAATAAGAAACATCCAATGAAATTGGCTCAACACTCCACTTGCCCCCCAGGGTGTGCCAGGCCTCTGCCCGTCCCCAGAGCTCTGCCCGGACCCTGGAGTGTACCAGACCACTGGGGTGTGCCAGGTGCTTTGCCGGGCCCCCAGGAAGGCCCCAAAGACTTGCCTGAGCCTATAGACTCAGATGTGCTGACAGAGTCTGGTGGTTCGCTGTGTAACCCCGCCTACCTGACTGGACACTCAACAGCTGTGAGGGCTTGTCAAAAGATACTTCTCCACTTCCTGCCATAGTAATTTGTGTACACCCATGTAATATACAGCATATTTAGAAGCAGCCAAGTCTCTGCCCAAAGTAAGAGCATGAGGGAGCAAATAAACCAAAAGTGCAGTTATTACCAGTGGGAGGACCACTGACAGGGTGGTAGAACAACAGTGGTGAAGTGGAGAAAATTGATTAATTGAATGAGCCATCATCTGTGTAACTGAGTAATAAAGATGAAGATAACATTGTATAATGCAACATCCAGTGGTAACCCCCTGCTATTTTCTCTGTAATCTGGTATTTCCTTTATTGTTTTTGTGTTAACAAATGCAAAGACAACACTATGTAATACAACATCCAGTGATGGTTCCCTGTTGTCTTCTCTGTAATTTGGTATTTCCTTTATTGACTTTGTTATAACAAATACAAAAATAACGTTATGTTATACAGCATCCAGTGCCAATTCCCTGCTATCTTCTCTATAACTTGGTATTTTCTGTATTGTTTCTGTGTTATTCTGGGTTCTTTTGTCTTAAAAAAAAAAAAAAGTTGGCTCAACATAGTTGTGGGTATGGAAAATCCACCCTAGGGAACACTGTCACCAGAATGGTAGAAAAGGGAAATGAGGAAGGAGGGATTGCTTCTGTTTCTTTGGAGGATCTGCAATCTTTGCCTTCACCTTGGATGTTGTCTCCTTGCTTCCACTACAGACTCTTTAGTTTTCCAGTGCAGACAGATTTTAGTACCAGAGAATTTGGATTGTTGCTATGATTGTATCTGACTATGCCTTTGGAACTGGCTTGTGGGAACAGTTTGAAAATGTTTAGAGATGTTGGCTGGAGAAGATGCCCTGGAATTCTTTAAGCTGTACTTGATAAAGATATTCTGGTCAGAGTCCAGAAGACCAGAAGCTGATAAAAATGCTACTGGTAAAGCCCAGGCTCAGGAGATTTCTGCTGGGAAAAAGAACCGCACTGGCTGTTGGACTCCAATTTCAAGGCAATCTAAAGTTAAGGTGGTGGCATGGTTACTGTTGGGGGCTTTTAGCCAGATCTATGTTGAGAATCCAGAACAAAGGACCTATGCTACTCATGGTGGCACACATCTGTAATCTCAGCACTTGGGAGGTTGAGGCAGGAGGATCACTATGAGTTAGAGGCCATCCTGGGCTATGTAGGGAGTTTAAGTTCAACCTAGACTATATTGAAAGATCCTACCTTAAAAAACCAAACTCCTAAAGCAAAACAAACAAACAAACAAACAAACAAACTAAAACCAAAGGGTCCAGCAGAATTCTGACGAAAGTTTTGAATTTGGTCAGAAAGAAAGAGAACATCACAGGAACTAACAGAATGCTAGCCTTTGGAGCCTCCAAATTGCAAAATTAAAAGGTTACTTTGAGAAGAGAGCCCCAGAGCACCTTATGCTAGAATAGTAGCAGCCTAGAGAATTTGTTCCTTGAAGATTGGGTTCAGAGCGCTCAGTGATTGAGCCACTTGACCCCTACAGCCAAGAGAAAAGGAAGCTTGACATCATCCACATGGTGCTGCTTTTAGGTGCATGGAGAATTCAAGAGTTGTGGGATCAGGAAGGTTTCCACCCAGATTTCACCAGAAAGCCTTGGAGTCCTGGCATCGTGCCTTTGATTGGGCTGTCTGCAAAGCTAAAGATGTGGTGAAGACTCCAGGTTGGAGAAGCCAGAAATGTGGATCATCTGAGGTAAAGCTGCAAACGGGGAGCAAAGCTGGTCCATGAAAGAATCCATGGGAGCTACAATCACTGGCAGTGCCATAGGGGCAGAGCCACTCAAGCCCTTTGGAGTTCACATTGTGCCACAGATTGCTTTGGATGCTGGAAATGAAACTATAGGACTTAATGTTTGCCCTGCTGGATTTTGGGCTTGCTTTGGTCCCATTCCTTTTATCCCCCTATTTGGAATGGAAATGTATCTTGTGCCATTGTATATTGAAAGTGCTTAATCTTCTTTTCATTTGTACAGAATCTAAAAGCTCACAGTTGCCTTAAATCTCAGCAGAGACTTTGCACTTAGGCTTTTCAGCAGTGCTGAAACTGTTAGGACTCTGACAACTCTTAGTGATGGACTTAATGCCTTATAAATAAAAGGGTGTGCATGAATTTTGGGGGGAGCATGGTGGAATGTTATGTCTTGTATGTAAATGTTCCAACAAAGCCTTATGGGGTCATAGGCGAGCTGATCAGAAGTGGCTGGATTTAGGGGGTATGATTATGCAGTTAAAGAGGTGGTTGTTGGACTGATGGTGGAATGTTAGTATTAAGGTTGCCCAACCCTGGCTGTGGGTAGCCTGAATAAAATGTAAAGAATGGAAAGAGGGCTTCTGTCATCACTTGCTGCTTGCTACTTCACTGCTTTGCTGCCTTCCTACCTTCTGCCTGCCATGAGCTGCCTTTCAATATTGAGAAAATATATCATATAACTGCCACTCACTGAAGCTTAGAAAACTTCCTTTATACACCTTTGTAGTCAGTCCTCTCACCGTATCCCCAACCACTTTTAATTCTATAGTTTTAGCCTTTCCAGAATGTCCTATAGTTGACCTGTACTATTGACCTTTTGTGTATGGCTTCCTTTGCTTAGCCTACGGTTTTGAGATTCACCCATGGTACTGCATGTGTCTGTAGCTTGTTTTTTATTGATGAGCAGCATTGTATTCATTTGTATGGATGTACTATATGTATACATTCACTAGTTGAGGAACAATTGAATTTCTTTCAATTTTTGGTTACCATACACATTCATATGTATGTCTTTTTGTGGAAATATATTTTAGATTCTGTTGAATAAATTTCTAGCAGAGATATTTTGTTGAATCATAATATAAAGATATGTATGTTAGCCTTACATATGGGCCAAGTGGTTAGGAACTAAAATCTCTGGCCAACAGCCAGTGAGGAGCTAAGGGTTCACAGAGCAATGTGACTGAGTTAGAAGTGGTTTGCCTTTGGGCTTTGAAATTATGTAGCTGAACATGACAGATCTTGATTTGAACCAGCTAAGATGCTCCCAGCTTTCTAACTTTCAAAAATAGAGATGATACATGTTTGGTATTTTGATCTGCTAAGTTTAGCATAAATACTCATAGCAGTAGACATTAAAATACCAAACTAAAACACTAACATGAAGCTCAAGGAAGATGTCAGGTCTAGATAAGAGGGTTTTGTGTGCTTTGTGGTTTAGGCCAGATATTCCAACAATATTTCTGGATTTAAATCCAGAATATCTCTAGTTATGTCAAACAATATAAATAATTTTCAAAACAGAATTTATTTTAAAGCTAAAGAATTTAGGAGACAGGGAGTGGTCCGAATACTCAAATGATGGTGGTGTTATATCAGTTCTCTGAAGTCTGAGAGCTAGTGTCCACGCTGACTTCTCCCCATCTCTTTATTGGTAACTGTCATTTTACATTTTATGATATCGTGCTCCTTCGGCAATTTTCAGGTATACACAAAGTGTTTAACTCCTGTTCTTTTTTCTTCTTTTTTCCTCTTGGAAATCAGCCTCTGTGTTTCAGAGAATAATCCAAGTCAAATCAGCTCCAGTAGAGAACAGCCGTGGAGAAATAATATGGCATTGGTAGGCTTTGAATTTGATCAGGCCCAGAGACGGATGAACTGGGGATACTTTTACTCTTTATCCCAATATAGTCCCTATTTCTCAGACATTTATCTGAAGATGTGAGTGTGGGAAATATGGAAATATGTAGGAGGGTTGGTAGGTAGTGGTCTATTTTAACTGCCTCTGAAATGCTGGAGAAATATGGAGGCACCTTTTTCCTTTGTGAGGAGCAGAAGCTCCCAAGGTCTGGGAAACAGCTGGGGAACATGCATCACCCCTGTGAGGCTTGGGCATCAGCTAGAGGTTGAGGTAGACAGAATCCACCTACTTTCCACTTTAGCCACAGTTCAGGGTTAAGGGTGATTGTCGTAAGAGAAAGTGGACCAGTCAGGCCATTTATGACTATATCTTCATCTTTTCTTAAGCATATTTTTGATTGAAGAGCAGCCTATATTTTAGGCTGGGTCAACTGGCACTGCTGGCCCTGTAATCTTACTGGAACCTTGGGATTCCTGTTACCCACACCAAAGGAATTAAGCAATGGAAACTTCCTCCATAAAAGTGGTGCCAGTTTCCTCCTGTCAAGCTCTTCAATCTCTCTCAGAGCTCATATGGCCATTAATACAAACACAGGAGGTTCTGAACATATTAGTCTTATCTTTCATGGCAAAGTAGACCCTTGGAGGATGTAGATTTCTAGGCAAGTGATTGCAGTGTTTCCTAAGCCTTTCCTTGCACAATGGGGTTAGAAGTCCTTTTAGGATTCATTCATACCAGAGATACAATGGAACCACTCGATACAATGGCTTCTCTTCTCATTCTTGTAAAACCGCATTCCTTCTGTGAAGCATCTCATTGATTTCCCATTACTGCAAGTGCTCTAAAATGGAAGTGGGAGGAGATATGTACAAAGCAAAAAGAAATGGGAAAGTGTTAAACAAATTACTTTTCACCTGTGAGCTTTCTCCTCCTTTTATTCCAGCATTATTTGCCTTGTCTATTGACATGTCAGACTAGAGAAAGATTACACATAATTGTATCCAGCAGTCTCTTTATCTCTCCGAGGGTTCAAGTGACAGAAGTTGTTAGCTTGAGAAACCGGGTGTTTGCATTATTGATTAGGCCACACTGTTTTGACTGAAATGGCAAAGAATATTCTTTGCTCTCTTCTTTTTGTCAAGTGAGCCTGCTTCTGGTCCATCAGATCTGGGAAGATTTTCTTGCTTCCACACATGTCCGACATCACGTTTGAGGCTATTCTTTCTGACTTTCAGCTACCTTACCTGCTGTTGCTGTTGATTAAAAACCTTATCTCAACCGAGAAATTGTCTGCTGCCTGTTTTCAGGTTTGTGACAGGGCGGGAGGGGGGACAGTTGTGGTGCTTTGGGCGCTCTTTATCCTAGATTACCATCGCTTGATATCTCAGCTATTTGTGCAGAGGGAGGCCCACACAGATGAACAAATGATTTTACCATTTTCAATTTAGTTATGCCATGGGGTAGTTGAAGATGAAAACAAACTACATTGCTCCTTACCTAAATTTCTTGTTTACTAAACAAAACAATCACGCTTCTCAGGCTTTGGCAAAACAAATACAAATCTGGGGACTTAGCTGAGAGAGATTTCAATGTAATAGGTCTCAGATGGAACTAAAGAATCTGTATTTTAATGAACACCCCAGTAATTCTGATGTTAAGTGCAACATGAGGTATAATTCCAGAGACACAGCAGTGCACCATTAAAGAATGAGGTATATATTAGGAGGTCAGCATTTTAGTAGCTTCATGGCAAGGGAACATTGAAGGACAAAGCCCAATGCTTTTATAGTAACAAGACCGTTAGCAATGTACAGTCTAATTAATGACTAATTTCTCTTTGGTAATGCACTTTGGTAGATGGGCACTAGATAATTAAGTCTCATAATCATCTTAACAAATTTAAAACATTAAATTTAATTTATTGAACATTATATTAGTGTAGATCTCCCAAATTACCCCCAAATAAACTGCCAGATATTTGGGAGTTTAATAGCATTCTAAATTAGTGGAGAAAAAAGGAATTGTTCTATACATGGTATTTGCAACAACTGGCTTATATTAGAGATTAGAAAAAGCTAGATTTTTTGTGAAAGTTTTGTTTTATTGGTACAGTTTAGATCTACAGAATGATGACATTCATCATAGGGAGTTTGTACCTATATATGATATGAACTATCATGCTTCTTTTTACACAACTCCTTCCCACCATTCAATCCCCCTTCCCTTCTTTATTTACAAAAGCTTTACTTCCATTTATTCCTTCTATTTTTAATTGTCCCTTCTTCATCTCCCTCCCTCATTTGCCTGCTCATTTGAATATACTTCCATTTACCAATATCTACTATACATTTTGGTCCTTATTTGGATTTTTGGTTTCTCACACCAGAGAAACCATGTGATATTTGAACATATGTGTCTGATTTATTTCACTTAAGAGTATGGTCTCAAGTTGCATCTATTAGGCTAGAAATCTCTCAGGCTTATCCTTATACATGGCAGAGTAGTACTCCATAAACACCACATCTTCTTTGTCCATTCATCAATTGATGGGCATTTAGGTTGTTTCCAAGATTTAGCTATCACAAATGGTGCTGTTATAAACATGAGTGTACATATATTGTGGTAGGATGCTTTTAATTCTTTCAGAAAGATACTAAAAAGGAGAAGAGCTGTGTTGAATAAAACTATAGTTGTAGTTTTATGAGGAATCTCCACACTGATTTCTGTTGTGGCTGCCACAGTCCACATTTGTTATGGTTGATTTTTAGATAATAGCCATTCTTTTTGCAGTGAGATGGAATCTCTTGCTTTAATTTGTGTCTCTTGGAAGACTACTTATGTGGAACATATTTTCATACATTTATTTGCTGTTTCTTTTTCTTTCTTTTTTTTCTTTTTTAAAAACTTATTTTAAAACATAAAAGAAGGAAAGCATATTAAACAGACATCCATTTACAAAACAGCATAAGAACAATACAAGCAATACTGAATTACAGACAAAGTGGTAGGAAGTTAACAACGGTTGTTGTATTACATATTGATATCTTCAAAGTGGTTTCTCAGGAAAACAGAGACGTGCAAACTTGATCAAATCATTAACTGATCCTTTCAGTAAAGCCATAGAAGTCAGTAGTACA
>PVLD010034759.1:0-12387 GCA_004027595.1 Dinomys branickii | reverse complement strand
AGAGCCTGTCACCCGCACTTGGGAGGCAGAGGCGGGAGGACCGCTGCGAGTGTGCGGCCAGCCTGGGCTGCATAGTGATGGTAGGCCAGCCGCAACTGCACAGTGAGACCCAGTTTCAGAAACAACGAGAATTTATCTGAGGTGTTTTTCGCAAAAGTGCTACGTAACGACACCTTCGTCTTCGGATCCATCCCGAGCTATCTCCTGAATGTGCAGAAAATCGGATTCTTCGTTGTAAGCAGGAGAATCTAACTCAACTACCTTGTGCACAAAGCAAGAACAAAAAGCATGGATTGAAAGAATAGGATGAGTTACTGACTAAGCGGGTTGCGCTGGCTCGGAGAAAGGTAGCTGGAGATTGACAGAGTGCGCCAGAGGGAAGCGCCGCAGCGTGCTTCTCCACAGCAGGCCCCGGGCGGGCTTGCTGTCCAGACGAGTGAGGCTCCGCTACGGAAAGCAGAAAGCAGATTCCTCAAAAACTGAATCTAGGAGTGCCAGTCGGCAAGCTGTCCGCCTGGCAGGTATCTCCCTGAAAAAGCTAAAGCCGTTAGAGTCAGGCAAAACACATACTCATGCTTGTAGCAGAAATTTTACAGTAGCTCAATCTCAGAAGCAGCCTGCCTGTAGGACCATCAACAGATGAAAGATAAAGAAAGTGTGATATTGACACACAGTGGAGTACTACTCTGCCATAAAGAAGGATGAACGAGTCGGCTGTGGGAAGGTGGATGCACCCTGGGACAGTCACGCTAAGTGAAGTAAATCAGACACTCATGCTGAAATGCCACTCGGTTTCTCTTACATGAGAAGCCCAAAATATAAATAGCAAGGTAAAAGATAATGGCAGTTAGGAGATACCCTGGGTCTTTCTCCAAGTGGCAGGGATCAGGAGGACAGAGAGTGAAGGGTGTACAGGGAAGGCATGGCAGGAAGGGGACAGTACGCGTGACGCACTCGCTCCACACTAGGAACACAGCAGTGTTTCCTGAAACACAGACTAAGAAAGACAAGTGGTCTCCACGCGGCCTCCCGCCTGTTTCCTTCCCTGGGACCTGGGCTCTCTGGGGCCTGCTGACTGGCTCAGGGGTGGCCCTGGGCTGACCATTCGGAGTGCTTGGGAAATGGGGCCATCTGTGCATTGAGAGCCCCTCAGTAAGAGCAGGCGGAGTGAGGGAGAGGAGATCCTCCCTCGAATCCCTGACTCTACTAAAAAGGAAGTAGCCACGAAGTCGGTAGCCAGGACCCAGGGTCCACAACAGGGTGGCCTTTCTAAGGAGTGCGCTGCCCCCCGGACCGGTGGTGAGATTTCCCTGAGAGGCTGTGACAGTGTCTGCACAGATAATGCACAAGCTGGCAGACGCCCTGGCCTACTGCCCTGCCCAGAAGGCGATTCCCAGGGACATCCACCAGAGAGCCTGCTGCTCGGGGCCCGGGGCGAGGTGAAGATTGCAGACTTTGGCTGGTCTGTGCACAGCGCGTCCCTGAGGTAGGTCAGGTGGGGCGGGCCCCTGGGGTGGTGCGGGTCCACCTATCTGAATCCGCCCCACCTGTGGGTGTTGGAGGGGGGCAGTCAGTGATTGCCGAGGGCCTGCAGGGCTGGGGCCCCACACGAGGAGGTCCGTTCAGATCCAGCATGAGGGCCGCACTGACCACACAGCTCCTTTATGCGGGCTTGTCCTCCTGCCCTCCTAGGTGGGCGTGAGGTCCCCGCTCTTGATGCCTGTGGGCGCCCAGGACCTGATCTCCAGGCTTCTGAAGCTCCAGCCCAGCGAGCCGCTGCCCCTGCACCAGATCCCAGTGCACCCGTGGGTCCAGGCCCATTCCCGGCAGGTGCTGCCGCCCCGCACCCCTGCGGCTCCCTGACCCCGGCTGCTCTGACCCTGTGCGCGTCAGCAGGCTCTCGCGTTCTGAGACCTCCTGTGCCCCGTGTGTTTAAGGTGGGAGATGTTAATGAAAAGCGCGCCACCTAGTGCCGCGCGTTCAGTGGCGTGCTGTGCGTGTGTACAGCCAGTGCCAGGACGAGGTTCGCATCCAGCGCGCTGCTGTCTCACCCCCTCCGGAAGTGCCCGGCGTTCTGTGCGGCCCTGCCCCTCATAGCGCCACTCTGCGCTCTGCGCCCAGGAGGACAGCCAGCCTCCAGCCAGACCCTTCTGCTCAGTCAGCCATCATCTTCCCCAGTGTTTCTCTTGACTAAAATCCTTTCTGCGGATTTTTCCACAGTGCAGTGTTTCTCCTTCAACTCTACTGATTGAAGCCGCACGTGGAGCTCCATCGTCAGCCTTCAACCCCCTTTGCTCTGAGCCAGCATCGTGCTAAGTTGCTCAGGCTGAGCTCAGTCTTGCAGGATCCTCCTGCCTCAGCCTCTCAAGAGTGTTGGATTATTGGCCTCCACCACCACACCTGTCTCCTCTTAGTAACACATGCCCAGCACATACAGGATTGGTTCCTCCAACCAGACCACTGATATAAATAATTCAAACAAGGGCTGGCGATGTAGCTTAGTGACAGCACTGGCCTCGCAGGCATGAGACCTGGCTTCCATCCTCAGCACTGCAAAAAAAAAAAAATTGAAAATAAAAATAACATGAATCAGCCACTTTACACTCAGATGAATCCCTCACCCAACTTCAGATCCATGCTGAATGTTCCAGGATGCGGGATCACAGTTTTAGTTCAGTTTGGGTTTTTTTTGTTTTTGTGTTTGGGGGTCTTTTCACAGGGTCTCGCTATGCGGTACAGTCTGGCCTTGAACCGAGAGCAACCTTCCTGCCTGGGCCTCTCAAGCGCTATGATTACAGCTGCCCCATCTTGCCAAGATGGTTCATAGCTGTTAACCTATTCTTTCAGTGCATACATCTCTTTGTAGCTTCATCCTGTCCATTTTCTTGAGTTTGATTCCATTAAACCTTGTAGTTCTAGTAAATTAAGTGATTCATGCATACAAATCCTGCAACTTACATGAGGGAAGTGGTAGAGGAACTCACGTTATTGGGCAGAGTTTGAGCAGGGACATAAGGATAGAAAAACAACATGGGCCCCAGCAGCGTCTTCCAGGCTACACTCACTTCCTGTTACTGTACAAACACATGCAGTCATCAGTCTAGGAAGGGGAAGGTTGGGCTGGGAAAGGGGTGCCTAAGTATGCACTCCGCACCTAGGGAGGCTGAGACAGGGTCACAATTTGGAGTCCAGCCTGGCATGTTTAGGGAGATTGTGTCTAAAAACAGGCTTGGCGTGCAGCTAAGAGTGGAGCACTTGCCAAACGGGTGCCATTCTGGGGGACGGGAATAGAAGTCACTGTTCAGGTGCCTCTGTCTCAATGCAGTGTGCAGGGGGTTGCTAGATTCCCTTGAGATGCTGCTGGGTTTTCTGTTTAATGTTGTTTAGGTTTGAAAGCCGTGAGATTACTGTGTAGCACAAGCCGCCCTCGGAAGTGCAGCTAGCCTCCTGCCTCAAAATTGGCTGTACCAAGCCCTATATAAACTGTGCTTTTCCTATACTTACTAACATAGGGAAAATGCTCACCTTGACGCTAAAGGAAATGCACTATCACACCTCTTTGGCAAACTGAATTCACAACATCAGCATTCTTGCGCGTGTTGCCATCATTAATTAAATAACAGTGACTTACTTTTCATAGTACTGTGACAACCGGATGCCCAGTCTGACAACCTAGCTGGTGAGTAGTGCGTCCAGCAGGGATACTGTTAAAGGCAGCTGAGTTAGATGGAAAGTAATACACAGAGTGGGACTGGGCTTCAAGGAAAATACTGCAGCAGATTTGTTGCTGGAGGTGCGTCTGAGAAGCAAGGCCTCAAGATAAAGACCTAATGGCCCAACGTCCACACTTCTCTAATGGATCAGCAGAACTGGTGGCTGACCTGTAATTAGCACCGCCCAGTCCATTAACCAGATGGGATCAGACAGCAGGTGGGTGAGGAGAGCACCTGGACCATCCCTTCCCAAAATATAGTTATTTTATGAGTTTATTAAAGAATGTTCTCAGGAAGGCTACAACTTTGCCTTGTCATTTTTAAACTTATGTTTATGCCTTAGAATAAAATGTAATGTAAAACAATAGACTTATCAGCATTTTTCTGCCGGAAATCTCTGATAGTATAGCAGGTGTAGTGATTCATGCAATGCTAGATTAAATTTTTTTTAAGTATATTTTCTGCGTGTCTTCAAAAAGCAATGAATAATAGGAGATGGTATAAAAAGCCACCTTTTCCCCTTCTGTCATTATGGAGCCAGTATTTTTACCATCACATGCTGCAGTTTTCACTTTATCCACTTTAATAAGTTCTCTCACCTCTCTGAAATCCACATCATTCAGTGCAAAAGTCCACACATTGTCGCAGAATCTCTCCCTAATTAGAGAGCTGCTCACCGTGTTCCTGGCCCTCTGAGCCACTGCTGAATCAATGGCCTGATCACACTGAAGTGAACTTGGTGGGCAAGTCGGAGAGAGCTGTATGCTGCGCAGCTCTCAAAGTTCGGGTGGGGGCAGTGCTACGTTGGAGAAAGAAATATGAGACAGAAAGCTGAGGTCAGGGGAGCCCTCCCTCCCGCTGGGGGAAAGGAACTGCTGCACCAATAACAAGTTCATTTGTCGGGAGGTCAATGTTAATTTCAACCTGCTTGAATAGCGACTTTCTATTTTGAGCTGGAGCAGCTTGCTCATGCGGCTGGCCTTGAGCTCTCTGGGTTGTTGGGGTGCCCTTGTCTTAGCCCCACAAGTGTGATGGGTGTCCAACTTCAGCCACTCTCCATAAGGGGTGATCTGTGGAGAGGGTATGAGCTCATCCAGGCTTTCCTGAAGACTGCTGCCCGGAGTGGCATTTCCACATAAGTGTTATGTCCCGGCTCAGGAGGAAAAAATACTTTTTTCCAGGCTTGCGTACATCGCACCCTTCCACTCCCCTCTCCCTCTGCTCTAGTCACATGGCACCTGCTGCTGTCTCATGTGGTAAGCAGGATCTTGCTCGAGGGACTTTGTACTGCTCTTCTTTCTGTCCAGGTTCTTCCCAGACGCCCACATGGTTCACTGCCTTACTTGATTCCTACTGCACAGGCGGCAGCAGCAGCAGCAGTGTGGCCGAGGTGCACAGGAGGCACTGCCTAGCGACCACTTCCTGCACCCCATGGAAACTGCCAAGTGTTCCTGTTTGGGCAGCCACAGACAAGCCAAAGTTCATGTCAGCCATATCCCTGGCTGTATGCCCCACATCCCTATTGGTGCAATATTAGCTAAGCAGCTACACTTGTAATTTTATTGGTTGACAATACTGTGACCTACACTGTGCCCACGTTTGCTGCATAACTTATCCCTGACTAAGGGTGTGATGGTAACCCACTTGCAGACCCCTCCTGTCCCTCAGGAGCTCTCCCACATAAGCCTTTCCTACTCTTGTCCTTCTCTGTCCTTGGAATTCAGTCCTTGATTTTGGGGCAAATGAACTTGGCAAATCTGCCATCTAACAGGTTGAGAGTTATACTTTTATATCACTTTGGAGGTCCCACCAAGATAACTGGAAAGAGTAGAGCTTCCTTTTGTTTCATGGCACCCTTAAATATTTGACTGGCTTTTGATTCATTTAGGTAATCAGAAACTGTCCTCCATTGTTGGCTCGTTGCTTAGGCCTTTTGCTGGTTGGTTGTGTTAAAATTTGAGAGCAGGAAAGATTGTGATGTTTCCATATTTAGGTTTTTGGATGGGACATTTTTATTTTGGTAGGCAGGGTCTTGCATTTCTGATCTGAATATGCTATGTTTAAAGTTATTTCTACACTGGTGCTGAATTCACTTTTATGCCTCTCTTGACTTCTTTGGCATTATGAGATGGCTTGTTGTGTCGTTTTACACAGTTCTTTGGAATGACCTCAGATTTCTAATTGCATCCAGCTCATGCTTTTTCGTGGCTGAGGTCAGGAGACAGGTTTTGGAAGTTCAGCTTTGTTATGGATCATTATTATCATCAGAAGTAAATGGCAATATGCTTCTATAGAGTACATAACCTCCATCCCTTGGTAGAAGTCAATCAGAGTTCAGGCTCATCCAGGGAGGCACACATTTGGGTTTTGGCCCACCCAGTGCCTGTGCAGTGGTTTTCTCCCTCCACTGGAATGATGGGCAGGAGGAAACACCCATGCTGAGGCACAGGGCGGGACCTGACCCTGGTGACACCAAAGAGCCCTCAAACTTACCAGCCCTAAACAATGTAGTTGGGATACTTCCAATCTACCCTTTGATTTTTTCTCTCTCTCTTTCAAAAAGCTAGAAAGTAACTATTCAGGTCTCTCGATCATTGGTTTAAGTTCTCATGGGCATTGCTTCCCTTCTTACGCACGGCTGTTGTAGCAGGAATCCACTGTAGTTTGTGCTTTTGGACACACACTGTGTGATAGAAATGCAAGGGTTCGGAGGAAGTGGTGTGCACACACTGGTTAACATGGCTGGCCCAGCCTGACCTATCTTCTTGTGTCTCTCCAGATAGTAGCCACCTGCTCTGGAGCAGAGAAACCAGAGAGGATGACCTAAGGACATATAAATACCAAGGATTAAAAGTGATCTTCTTCTCCCCTTCCTGATTTGCAAATGGGAAACTCAGTGTTGAATTCCTTTACTCCTTTGGAGTGTACAGTAGTACTTTGATTGACAGTTGCTTTTCTTTGCAAATATTGGGTTCACAAAGAAAAGCATTCAGCAAAATTTTGCCTCCATTCATGAATTTCTCATTCTGTAACAAAGCCAACCATGGCCATTGTCCCCACACCAGTTCAGATACAGCCATCTTCCCAAAGTCATGAACCAGATGAAATTCATAAACGAAGAACACAACGTATTCTTCAGCACTGGGCGTGTTTGATTCAGGTACCGCTGTTGTCTGAAGTACTGAAAATTGTTCAACCCTCATATGCCAAGGAAAAGCTTTTTGATATTTTTCTGCACTTGTCCATGGGCTTCCTGTCCCCCAAGGCAAATTGGAATGTGGAGGGAAGTACAGTATTGATTATAATACTATTTTGCAAATGGAGTTGTCCTTTGAGAGAGAAAATGGTCAGAGGTACCACATGTTCAGGTTTTCTTTGCACTGAGAGGCAACTGGTTTGTGTTCAAAGTGAGCCTATCAGGCGCTGGCAAACCAGACACCTCCTTTAGGCGCCGTCTGATGCAGCTACCATTACTGATCCCAGAGTCCCCCCTTTCTCCTCTGTACCCTGAGGATGAGAACTAAGCCTTTCAATGATTTTATATTGTCAACTATTTAACTGGAAGAAGAGGGCTGGAGATATTGCTCAGTGGAATAAGCCCCCACCTGGCAAGCACAAGGTCCTGAGCTCCATCCCCAGTACAGCCAAAAAAAAAAAATCTGGAAAAAGATGAAAAACCCCTGAAAATAGAAGAAGTTGGAGTGACCTTTGCCCAGTCCTTTAGCAGGAACAATTCCATGTGGCTTCAAAGCAGCAGTTTCGGCCTCAGCTGTGGGGACCAAATCTCTGTGGCTATGACAGCGACAATGTGCAGGTGCACAGCTGGCTCTTTCAGTCAGAGAAATCATTAGCCTCAGTCCTTCTTAGCATTAGTCTTTGCTTGAGCAGGTATAACAGGGTTTTCTTTTTGATTCTTATCACTGATTCTGATCTCTCTTAATTGATGGCCTACGGGAAAAGTTCTGACTAGTCTATAGTTACAAACCTAAACATTGCAAAAGGGTTAATGTAGTTCACCTGGGACAAGTATATCTGACAGTGCACTCTGATTTAAATGAAATCGCCCTGTGTATGTCTGTCTGTTTAATGGGTGTTAATAACCAGTTAAATCTCCTGCAGCTACTTTGTTTAAGAACTACATTTTTTTTCTGTAGTGAGAATTGAACTCAAGACCTCTCGCTTGCCATGCAGGTGCTGTGCCACTGAGCTGGCCAGAGAAACAATTGTAGCTCAATATTTTTTCTCTTTCTTCTTTTTCTAGTCACGTAGGTAAGATTGATTAAGTGGGAAAATTTAAAGCTTAAACATTTTGATTACCTAAGAGAGTCACAATCCAGAATCTATGAAACAGGTGGAAGATCTTCAAATGACACATAGTGTATGATATAGGGATGATACCTGGGCCTCCAAATAATATAAGGGACATATAACTCCTAACCTGCTGGATGTCTGAAACGCCAAGTTCATGTCAGCTAAGTTCAAAGATTGAATTCTCAGAACAACAGAGGTTACAAGTAGGAGGAATTTATCAAGAGATGGAAAGCTTCTCTCCGTGAGAGACAGAAGGGGGTCCCAAGTGGATGGCCCCTTGAGCTGAACAATTTCTTTTTTGGAAGCACTTTTCAAGAATCCCATGGAAGGACTATTGATATGTTTTTTTTTCTTTTAAAGAGAAGAAACAGTGAGAACAATGATACAAAATTTCAAAACAAGATAACAGATTAACAATGGTTTATACATTGAGTATTGTTAGTTTCAAAGTTGTTGCTCAGATTACAAGATATAGACATGAAAACTAATTGTAGAATATAAGCACAAATCTTTCTTTTCAATAAACTAAGATAAATTAGTAGTAAAATTGTCTTAACTATCATAAATATATAGATATATACTTATATACTTTTTCATTTTCCTTTCTTTTTCTACTTTCCTCCATCCCAGTTTCTCTTTCCTTTTGAACAATTTATTTCCATTTCATGGTATCTGTTGTACATGTTGGATTTTATTTACTCTTTCAGCTGCACACACTGGGGAGAGAATATGATTTTTACACATGTGAGGCTGATTTATTTCACTTAAGAGTACAATATCAAGTCACATCCATTTACCTATGAAAGTCTCAAGTTTGTCCATTTTTTTTCTACTGTCAATAGTACTCACAACCTTGTGCTTGCCAGGAATGCACTGTGCCCCTGAGCTTTATCTCTGACCCTTAGTTTATCTTTCTTTATGGCTGAGTAGTACTTCACCATGTGAAAAGACCACATCCTTTTTATCCATCTCCTCATTGTTGAGCATTTGGGTTATTTCAAGATTTAGTTATTACAAACTGTGCTGCTGTAAACATGGGTGCACATATATTGCTGTGGTACAATGTTTTTAATTTTTCTTCGAATGTACTCAGAAGGAGGATAGCTGGGTCAAATGGGACCTCTCATCCTCTTTTGTAAGAAAATATCCACAGTGATTTCCACAGTGGTTGCCCCAGTCTGCTCTCCCACCAACACTGGAGAAGGGTTCCTTGTTCCCCACTGTCCCTCCAGCATTTGTTATTGACTGATTTCTTAATAATAACTATTCTTTCTGGGGCAAAATTGAATCTCAGTTTTGTTTTAATGTGCATCTCCCAAATGATCAGTGATGTTGAGCATTTTTCATATATTTATTTGCCATTTGTATTTCTTCATATGAGAAGTGCATAGTCATCTCAGATGCCCATTTGGATTGAGGGTCTATGAATTGGGTGGTTTTATTTTTTCAATTTCTTGTATGTTTTAGATTTAAGTCCTTTCTCGGAGGGAGAGGTGAGTATCATTTTCCCACTTTTTGGGTTGTCTTTTCACACTTTTAGTGATGTGATTTGCTGTCAAAGCCTTTTTAATAAGGTTAGATCCCATTTGTTTTTTATTTGTTGTGTTTCCCATGCGGCCTGGGTTTTCTTCATGAAGTGCCTACATACACCTATTTCTTCAAGATTTCTACCTACTTTCTCTTCCAGTAGATTTAGTGTTCCTGTTTTAGTATTCAGGTTTTCACCCATTTTGACTTTAACATAGTGCACAGCGATAGACATGGGTCTACTTTTAGTCTTCAGCATGTGGAAAGCCGATTTTTCCAGCACCATTTATTAAAGAGGCTATCTTTCCTCCAGTGTATGTTTTTGGCCTTTTTGTCCAAGATAAGTTGGCTGAGTGTGTTTGGTACTGTATCTGCATCTCTGCTCCATTCCACAGATCCTCAGGTCTGTCTTTTTGCCAATACCGTTCTGATTTTATCACAGTAAATTTGTAGTATAATTTCAACTCGGGGATTATGGTGCCTCTGATTTGCCTTTGTTGTCCAGAATTGCCTTTGCTATTATAGGTCTCTTGGTAGCAAATGAATTTGAGGAATATTTTCTCTAATTCTATGAGTTCTGCTAATGGTATTTTGATTGCAATTGCATTAGATATGCATAAAAATTTTGGGAGTATTGCCATTTTCACTGTGTTGATCCTTTGTATTCAAAAGCAAGCAATATCTTTCCATTTTAGGACCCAACCAGGAAAGAAAACTAGAGCTCAATCTCCCTAATGAACAGAGATGCAAAAATCCTTAATAAGATACTAGCAAACAGAATGCAGCAAATCATCAGAAGGATTGTACACCATGACCAAGTTGGATTCATCCCAGGGACGCAGGGATAGTTCAACGTTCACATATCAGTAAGTGTAATACACCATATCAACAGAGCCAAAGACAAAAACCACATGATCATCTCAATAGATGCAGAAAAAGCATATAACAAATTCCAACACTCATTCTTGATAAAAACCCACACAGAAAATTGGAATAGATGGTCTTTATCTTAACTGATAAAAGTCAGCTGTGATATGCCAGTAGCCAGCATCACACTAAATGATCCCAAACGGAAAGCTTTTACTCGAGTCAGGAATAAGGCAAGGATTCCACTATCGCCGCTCATGTTCAGTATAGCTGTGGGTACTTTAGCAGAGCACCTAGACAAGAGAGAGAAATAAAAGGAATAAGAGTAGGCAAGGAAGAAATTACACGATTGGTACATGCACATTCCATAACACTGCACATTTCGAGGACCACCAGGGTGACTCTTCTGGAAAAACGAGCACTTGTGTCTTTTGGCTGAACCTGGCAGCTCTGTTATGGTTGATACATTGTGTCAACTTGGGGAATCTAGAGGTTTAGCTGAGTGACTCAGGAGGAAGCTGGGGTGCTTACTTTGTAAACATCCTGAGCCTGTGGAAGGGGAGGGTATGGAGATTGTGTGAGAGATTCACGACTCCTGGGTGGGGGTAGGCTTTTTACAATGTAAGGGAAGCAAAGAGGATGCTTGCAGTGATTCCTCTTTTGCTCTGGTTGTTTTTGCTGTGCTCTGCTGCCATGAACGTTCGCTCTCTGCCATGTGCTGCTCTGTCTCAGAACCAGCCAAGTATGGACTGAAACCTCCACAAACTGTAAACTAAATAAACCTTTCCTTCCTTCATTTTGGGTGTTGGGTGTTTTGTCTCAGCAACAAGAGAAAAGTAACCAAGACACGCTCTTTCCAGGAATTGATATGTACAGAGGTGGCTGGGACACGTTCCTTATCTATTCAATTGGCTTTAAGCAGTGCATATCGGTCTAGCAGAGGTGGTCCCCAGACCACCTTTTGTTCCCACATGTGAGCCGGGATGAGGTGGGATGTTGAGCCAATGCTTGACATTGTCCGCTGGGAACAATCCTTGAGATAGAGGCTACAACTTCCTGGGACTTAGAAGATTACACATCAGAGCTGAAGCATGTACCCCAAAACATTAGCTTCTATCCCAGTTGTGGTATGCAGTTAACTCTATCTGCATATCCTTCTCTCCACGTTGCAGAGGTGATTTCAGGCCTCCTACCCAGTCCAGCTCAGGCACTTACCTACTTCCTGTGATTCTCACAATCAGTCATCCTCAAGCCACTGCTTTTCTCATGAATGAATAAAACCTGGGTTCGGCCTTGGATTGAAGCCTTTGTTCTGGTTGGCCATCATTGTGATTGGACTTAGGACCCCTTGCCTCCTCATAACTACAAATACGCCTTAGTGTCTCCATTATCACCATGTGTTGCATTGAAAGTGGTAGGTGAGAGTTAATCCACTATGATTACAATAACTTTTCTTGAAATTACAAATATAAACTTCCTGGGCCACAGTGAGGCCTAGGATGAGCTCTCTATGACATAGAAGGACCCAGAAACTCCACTTAAAGACTTCTGGATTTAATAACCAAATTCAGCACCATAGCAGGATACAAAGTCAACACTCAAACATCAATAACATTTTCCTACAAAAGCAACAAACTCACTGAGAGAGAAATTAGAGAAAGAACACTTCACAATAGCAGCTAAAACTATGGAATACTTAGAAATAAATCTAACAAAGGAAGTAAAATATCTATATATTGAAAATTACACTAACTTGAAAAAAGTGATTGAAGATCCGGGGAAGATGGCGACCGGGTGAGCAGCAAGGGAGCGAACCTCCTTAATAAACACCACCAGCTCGAGACAGACTTGGCGAGCGTGAATGCCGGAACCTCGGCTGGGAAGTTTAAACTGGTCGTATTTCTCTGAGATGCCGGGGGAGATGTGGTAGGGCGGACCAGGCTGCCGGGGCGAGACGTGGGAAAGTCCC
>PVLD010034758.1:0-12389 GCA_004027595.1 Dinomys branickii | reverse complement strand
CTTCCTTCCTTCCTTCCTTCCTTCTAGTATTAGGGATTGAACCCAAGGTCTCCCACATGCTATACAAGAGCTCTACTGCTGAGCTTCATGGTCAGTCCTTCTTTTATTTTTATTTTAAGACAGAATCTCCCTAAGTCAACCAGGCTAGACTTGAACTTGTGATCTTCCTGCCTCAGCCTTCTAGAGTGCTGGGATTACAGGTGTGATCCCCTGCCCAGTTCCTTTGGCATACCCTCCCTTTCCATTACTAACCTTTAACAAGCAGATATTAACTGTTAAACAAACTAGGTATTTTTAAATTGCTTTGAAACTAGGGGTGTCAGTTGAGAAGTCTTGGAACTGTGTCTTTGTTGGAATACAGCAAGACTGCTGTAGTAACCACACGGTGTGTGTGTGTGTGTGCGTGCATTCATGTGTTACATGGAGCACTGTGGTATATGTGGTAAACATTCCTGATTAGCTTAGTTCATGCTCACACAGTTCTTTGTGGCTTTAAAGTTTTAGGTGACTTTGGTGGTGAATGCGTTAGGCACATAACTCTTCCCACCGCCTAGAGGAAATTACTTCTGGGTCCTGAGGAAGCTAATGCCTCTATCGAAAGTGAGCACCTTTATGCTCAAGCCGTCCACATTAGAAGGATCATCTCCAATTTTTTGAATTACTTAAGGATGTGAAAAATATCTTTATTTTCTATTTGATGACACTTCTAGGTAATGTGAGGAATTATAGAATAATGCCTTAGTCAGGGAAGGATTTTACACCAAAATAAAATCAAGTCAGATTCTCCGCTGTTGCTTGTTAAGTGCCAGTTTGACATTCGAAATGATCCAAACTTAGTGGCTGAGAGAACCCCACAGCCAGCAGCTGTAATGTTCATCCACTTCAAGCCCATTTGGCCATGGCTGCTGTGGAAGCTCATTTTGTTTGGGAGGATTGAATCTGAGCAATTGGTGATGAAAACCTAAGTCCTAATGATGGAGTAGCCACTGAGCAACTTCAAGGATCAAATTTGTGTTCATCCTAAAATACACACTGTCGCTTCCCTGCCTTGGAAATTTAGGATGGAATAAAAATAAAACCAATGTTGAGAAACTGTGGAAGTAAGATTTAGAAGTATTCTCTCGGTCGGAGGGGGCAGCATTATGTATTAACCAAGCTTTGGTGCTGAGGTTAGGTACTAGTTTTTCCAGTGATCACACTGTGACCTTGGCCTTTCTCAGCGTGACCTTGTTCAGCTTTTCTTGGGCTCACCTTTTCAATTATAAAATAAAATTGCAAACAGTGCCTTTCTCATAAGGCCAGTGAAATGATTAAGTGAGATGTCCCAGATATCAGGTTAGTGGGTAAAGTATCTTTTAGGAAAACCATGGTGAAGTTTCGTGTGCAACTGATGAAACTTAATTTAGGACTCTTCACTCATATGCGCTTCTTTGGAATAAACAATCCCTCATGTACCTAATTTCATGTTTATTATTGTGGTGTTTTTCTCAAAAAAGACCTCCAAAATTATATGATTCCATAAAGCCTACATTCTTTCTTGTCAAGCCCTCATTATTAAGATTATTCCATTATTTCCCTACTTTTGGTGCAGGCTTCAGAATTCATCAATTTAAAAATGCTTGTAATAACTGCTAAAAATAAGACAGTATTTTAAGAGCATCTGTGTGATGTATGTTATGGTCGTGCTCTTCTAGGCAGAAATCAGCTAGGGGGAGAATTAATTTGTTTCCACATACATATTAAGTAATGGATTTATTTCTGCCAAGGAAAGCAAGTGTGTAGAGCTTCCTCGATGAGATTTAATAATTTGTAGACTGATGCACTGGTGAATATCACCTGATGTTAGAACAATAAACCTACCGAAATAAGATACACAGTACTCATTAAATGCTTCTGATCTGAAAGCAGTTATGTGAACAGTTTATTGTATTTGGTTAAGTGGATGAGTTTGTTTTTTTCAGTCTTGGTTGTATGTTTATCAGATCTAGGGAAGCTAAGTATCTTTAAGGGACAGAGTTTGGGCCCTACTAACTGGAACTGTGGGGCAAAGGCATTTGGGCTGAGGTATGTAGAGGTTGTAAGTAGAATCAGAGAGGCATACAGTGTACATTAGGTTCATCTTTCTAAAGTAATCAGGCTTTCTTAGTGGGAAGACAGAGCTGAGTAAGTGAGACATTACTGAGAGAATTTTATTTTTTTTGTTTGTAAGTACAGCTCACGTCAAAAGAGGCATTCTTCAAGAGACATGTGCCACTTCCGCTCACTCTCACTGGTTAGATACTTTGTGTCTTAGTTACTTTCTTGTTGTTGGGTCAACCCTGATACCCACAAGTTAAAGAAGGAAAGGTTTATTTCAGCTCACGGTTTGTAGGAGTTTCCGTCCATAATTCGCTGGCTTCAAAGCAAGATGGTACAGTGGGGGGGACATGGCAGAGGAGAAACAGGCCATGGCACAGCAGGCAGGAGGCAGCAAGCCCACTTTCCCTCTCTTTCTTCATATTTCACTCAGCCTATCAGCCCATGGTTTGGCACCACCCACATCCAGAGTGGGGCCTATGTCATCACTGAATCAATTCAGCCACCCCCAGAACTACGCCAATCCTGTCAGGGGAATCATTTAGTTATCACACACCCTAATCCACATCACACATCCATGGCTCGGCCACTTCCCAAGAGCCTCACCTACGAGTGCATGAGGCTCTGGTGGAGGGGCATCTGGTTATAAGCCATAACGTTGAGTGACTGGGGAGTAGAGAGGTGTATAGTGAAAGAACGAGCAAACTGAAATGGAGATAAGACAAAAATACAGAGTGAGCCCTCGGACAAAGGCGTCCGATGCTGGGCTGATCCTGAGAGGAAGGAAAATAAAGTGAAGATTTTAGATCGGAGACTAATCTTTAAGCTGGAAAATGTTTAAATGATCCTGCTTCTGAAAGCCATCAGAAGAGAAGAGGAAGGGCTCAGTGAGAGAGACAGAAACAGAGACAGACAGGAGAGTTGACCGCTGGGCTTTTGGTTCCTGTAAATGACTGATGTGGCCTGAGGCAGGATGGACTGTCGGGCTGATGACTGTGAGCCTGTGTAGAAGAAAGACATCTCCAAGATAATGAATTACATTCATTGAGAGTTCTGTAAGTGTTCTAACGCTTTGTGATTTCTCCTCTTGAGCAATTCACATTCATTTCATTCATTAGTTACTTAGTGTTATTGGTTTATTAACACCCCTGTATATATTTTATTGGTACCGGTAAATACTGTGACTTTTATTTTTTTTTCTTTATTGGTGCATACAATTAAAATAGTCCTGCAGTCACAAGATTTTCTGCTAAAGCTACCCTTGAAATCTTTAGTAATAGTGAGATCCGGAGTTGGTCAGGTGACAGTCTCGGTGGGGAGAGGAACCTGGTTATCTTGCAGATCGTTCAGGTGAGGTATGAGCTGTGATCATTTGCAGTGAACTTGCAACCAGCTCTTTCTGGGCCATGGTATAAAAGTCACTTAAGATTTAGCCCCTTTTTCAATTCCACAGTCATGCACTGAGTGCGTCCACGCAAACGCTGGAGTGGCTCTGAAGCCCCCGGAACTGCTGACTGCCAGTCTCTTCTCGGTGCTCCTTCTCCGGACGTCACCTCAGTTGCTCGTGGTTAGCCATGACAGAGGCATTTATATCGCGGGAACTGGAAATCATGGCAGTGCAGGATTTCTCCCACCCCTGGAAGGCAAGTGGTTCAGTGCTTGCATCACATTCCCATCTCGTGAGCACGGTACTGTGCTGGGGGGAGAAGGAGAATTCGGATGTGTGAGAAATGCGTGCGTCCCTAAGTCTTTCGTAATTTGGTAGAGGGAAGCGCTGATGCTGACGAGCACCTATTGACCACTTCCTGTACTTGTTAGAGCTTGACAGGTATTGGCTTAATTAATCCTTACAAAAAATCCCATGGGCTTGAAAATACCCTCATGGAGACAAAAGTGAGGCTCAGGAAGGTTATATAACTTACCCATAATTCACTTGGGGCCTGCCAATGTTGGGATTCAAGTCCAGGCAGAACGATGAAGCATGTTAAGGGTAATATGGTGGACTAAACTGTCGAAACAATTGGCTAGTCTGGGGAAGTCAGGGAAATAAAAACTCTAGCTTTGTGGAGTGGGTGGAATTTCAGACGGGCTTAGATTTCACTCAGAACAGTTGTAATGTAATAGGAAAGGCTGTGGCTGAAAACAGAGGCACGGAAGTGGGAGGATGTGGGTCATGTGTTCAACCTAGTGAGGGCTGTGGTCTGGCTGAGTTCAGGGACCTGAGCTTAGAAGTGGAAGTGAAGCTGCAAAGGCAGGCTAGCTATATCAGAGGGAGCTGCTGAAGGTCAGGCATGAGGCAGCATGCGTCTCCTCTTTTCCTTTATATTTTCTTCGCTCAATATCTTGGAAATGGGTCAATTAAACTCAGCCAGACCAACCCAAACTATATTCAATTGATAGATATTTTAGATTTATTGTAGACCATATCAGTGAACTAATATGGCACTCAATTGGAATCCGGTTTTTCTTTTTCAGCTCTGAATTATTTGGGGTACGTTCCTTCAAATGGTTGTATATTAGTCACTTACGCATTTTTGAGACAAAATACCCAACACCCACAACTGAAAAGAAGAAAGTTTTATCTGGCTCAAGTTTCAGTGTGTCCAGTCCATGGCTGCGAGGCTCCACAGCATAAATAGCATGGCGGAAGGGTGTGGCAGAGGAAAGTGCTCACTTCATGGTGGCCAGAGGGAGAGAGGGAAAGGAAGAGCTGGGATGAGAATATACCCTTCCAGGTCATGCACCCAGGAGCCGGCCTCTTCAACCTGGCCAAATTCCAAACAACTTATTTATTTATTTATTTATTTGTTTATTTTTGGTCTTTTTGAGATAGAGTCTTGCTATGCAGTTCAGGCTGGCCTTGAACTCACCTTGTAGCCCAGGCTGGTCTTGAACTTGAAATGATCCTCCTGCCCCAGCCTCTCGAATGCTGGGATTACAGGCGTCTTCCACCATACCTGGCCCAGCCAACATGTTTAGCTATCAACTTATCAGTGGATTAACCCACTGCATATAGGACCTCATGATCCAATCACAACCTCTGACACACGTGAGAGTTCTAGATAACAGTTTCGATCTAAATCATAATAGGCAGATACATATTATTTCATTAGCTTTATTACATATTCTAATAACTTTAACATGGCTCAAAGCCAGTGCATCCCCTGTTGGGTCACTGTATTTATGATTTAGGAATCCTTGTATTTATGAATTCATAAATCCTTGTATTTATGAATTATTTATGAATTCTCCTGTCCGAAGAGGATACTGATATTGCTTGATAGTCTGTTTTGATCCAAGTAGCTCCTCTACAGTGTGATCTATATATCATTAGACTTTGGGCTGGGGATATAGCTCAGTGGAATAAGCATTTGCCTGGCAAGCGCAGGGTCCTGAGTTCGATCCCCAGTACCACAAAAAAAAAAAAAAAAAAAATATATATATATATATATATATATATATATATATATCATTAGACTTTAAATTCCTGGGGGCAGGGCTAGGGTTGTAGCTTATCACTGGCTCCATCCCCAGCAGGCCCTTCACCAAAGAAAGTCGCTAAAGGTAAGAAACATGTTTGACTGCTTTTCCACTGTCCCCCTCATCTCTGACAGTTTCTGTTCAGTAAGCATTTGAGGACACAAATATTCAAGTTGTCTCACACACCATGGATTGGACTCTAAAAATGTCAGTGCCCACATTGTTAATTTTCTATAATTAATAATTTGCTGAAGAATTTGAAGGAAAACTCAGATTTCTCATTCATCTGTGTTTGTGGGGTTTCTTCCTTGAGACAGCAGGCAGAGGAACCAAGGCAGGTAATCTCTGTGTGTTCTTTTGAGAAGTTTTGAAATATGCTTTGCTCAAACACGAATCGACCTTTTCCTCCCTCTGCCCGGTCAGCTCTGAGGAATGGATTCATCAGCTCCTTGCTCCTGTCCCACCTGGCACCTGGTTCCCAGTACCCTGGTTTCCTGCCTGCCCTGAAGTTGGACTCGGTACCAGGCGGACTCAGTCTTGTTGACTTGACTTTAGTGCCCTTTGAGGCCACACTCTGGTTGACACTCAGCCCTTAGGTAAGAAATACTGGTGACTCACCTTCTCCTTGGTAAGAATCTATCCAATAGGTCGTTGAATTATTTGTCTGTTGTGAGACTGGATCAATAGATGACTGGCTTTCCTGTGACTAAATGTTGCAATATCTTGTCTATTCTGACCCATGATGAAAAGATTACAGGGCAGTAGGCACTCTCAGACTCTATATATGAAACTCTTTTAATTTAAGGGTAATGATATTTTGGATGACTCCTGTTTTCTACCCTCACTACTTTGGGTGAACTCAGTGTCCATTTGGCAGCAAGACACGTTGCCCCTTCTACAATGCTTATAATGCATCCCAAGTCCCCAAACCTCGGGAGAAGGCACGTTATTATTTCTTAGTGCTGGTTTCCTTGCCAAGTTGCACCAAGGTCAGAATCTAGCACAGCTCTCTGTGGTTCACTTAGCTGACTGAATACCGCCAGTGGGGTCGGTGGACTTCTGGCATTCAGAGGGCTTGGCACAGTCCAGAGACCACTGCCCTCACTCTTGTCTGCCATGTATCTTACAGCCCCTCCCAAGTCATAGGAGGAGTCTTCTACTGCCTGCTCTTCCCTCCCAACGTTGTATAAGAATGTGCCCAGTGTTGCCAAACATTTCAACTTCAGCATATTCTTTGAAGGACTTCTGCCCCTTCTTAGTGTTTTCTCTTTCTTAAGGAAAGACTCCCGCTGGGCAGGGATGAACAGGACAGCAGAACTTGTTTGTATAGCACAGCAATCTTTGATACAGTTTTTATTCCTGTGATGATAATTTTAGCTACACTTGGGGAGAAGGGGGTTATACTTGAAGTGATGGGGGTATGATGGGGGAAGGTGGGAAATTAATCCGTGTTGATTTACAATGGAAAAACTGTTTTATCCTAAATGTATGTTTGCACTGTTAAAATTGCCCTTCCTTCCTCTTCTCTACACCTGCCCAATTCTCTTCTAGCACCTTGTGAACACACCTTCAGTGACCTCTACTCACCATGACTTTAAAGTATGGGGTACTTTACGATGATTCTCCCCCAGCTGTCTAGTTGGAAAAGGGGAACAAAGTCAGTCCTTTGCTCATTCTTTTTCCATTGTCTCTCTTCTTAGGTGAAGGGCTCCTGAGGTTTTTAGCTCACCGGGCTTTCTGTCCTGTCCCTCGCTCTCCTCTCCTGTCTTGGGACCTTCCCTCGCTTGTGACCATTCTCAGAGGACACCTTGCTGGGATTTCCAGAGAGTACCTTAGTCACCCTGCTTGTCTCGAGGTTGTTGTTTGAGGTGCAAACACAACATTCTATCTCAGCACCTTCAGTTGCAGTACTCAGGAAGGAAGGACGGGAGTTGTACATGGTATCGTGTCTTTGGAGCAACAGGTTTGCAGGAAAAGCCTTTGAAATAATGGGCATTCTTTTTTTTTTTTTGCTGTACTGGGGATCGAACTCAGGACCTTGCGCTTGCCTTGCAGGCGCTTATTCCCCTGAGCTATATTCCCAGCCCCTACTTGGCATTCTTATAGCATCTCAGACATCAGAACAAAGGATTTGAGAGAATGGTTTTCCCCCAAGCTGCCCAGCTGAGAAAGGTGTATAGAGTCCGTCATTGTCTGGATATGTACCGTGAAGCATGCTTGAGAAAGCCACCAAGAGTCCTTTCAGTGTGATGTGTTCTCGGTTCAGACAAAGCCAGGACTGGAGTTGGGTTGCTCTTTCAAGCCTGTGTATTACTCATTAACCAGAGCCATTTACAAGTAAAATATTTTATTCTTCTGAGGCAGAAATGTGTGTAGCTCATGGGTATGTATGGAGATGCTAGCTAAGGATACTTGTCTAAAACCTCAACTTGATCCACCGACTTTCTTGTTGAAAAGGGAAATGCAGGCAGCAAGGAAGGAAGTGTCTGGTCTGACTGGGAGAGGAAGCGTCCAGTCTTTGGTTTGGGGTATGTGGTGCAAGCCAGCTCTTTCCTTCCCTTCGAACTTCCTTCCTCAATTAATGTCAGCGTGTTAATGGGGTATGATTTCCCTAATAGGCAACACTGATAGTATCCGGGGTGGGACTAAACCTAATTGTTTCTGTAACATGTTTAATTTCTGATGTTGCTGTTAAATGTTGAGGAAAATTAGTCACATTTAGAACCATCTGTTTCCCAAAGTGGTTAAAGTGTGGCGTGTTTTCCGACTAGCCATTATATGGCTTAGGATGATAGTTGTGGTGTGAAATGATTCTTTTTATTCTCTTTCCACGTTTCCTGCTATAAGTAGACATTTGTTCCTAGGGAACTGGCTTAAAAGTGTCAGAGAACATCTCACATGTGACCATTGCATGTGTAAAAGGTCTAAAACCTCACTTCCCTGGTCAATCCTAGTGTGCCTTATCTTCCATTAATATAGCTGCAGACTGGAAACTGTAGTTGAGAGAATGTGTGGCCTGCTCAGTGGTCACAAGTGCTGGGTGGTCAGTAAGTGGTGGAGGCTGAGCTGGGAGGAGTCTGGTGGAAGCTGCCTTCGACACTGCACTTCCTGGGTCACTGGTACTGAGTGAAAGGCAGGAGGAAGGAGATGTGAGAAGAAAGAAGGAAAAACCAAGCTTTAGAGCTGACAGCCACCTAGTGGGGTTAGTACTGCCCCCAGTTTGCGCTTGCAGAATGGTCATTTATAGAAATGAGCACAAAACTCACATGGCACTGTCTCTCCTCTGTCAGCAGGTCAGAAACTCACCAGAGGTATTTGTGAAGTATTTAAGATGTTACACAATGGCTTCCTTTAAAAATCTCTCATCAGGATTTGTGATGCTTGATTCTGAGTTGTCACTGGGATCTTTGCAGTTTCCTACCTTTGCATAACTGCCTGACACAGTTCTGAAGAAAAACATTCCAATTCTTTTCCTGTGTTGAGTGGCTGTGAATATGCACATCCATAGTGAGGCAGTTGTGTTTTCCCATAATTTTAAAATGCTCTAGATGTGAGGTGAATTTTTTTAAAAAGCTTAAGATGTGAAGATGATCCTAACTTCCGGATATGTAAAGTAGCAAACCCTAAGTGTGCAGGGGAAGAAAGGCAGCCCTCGCTCAGGTCCCCAAGGTGGTGCAAGCAGGACTCTTGGGCTGGCTGGGACATGAACCTGTGGGTGCTCTCTCAGGAGTGAACCCCCTTGGCAGCGGGATGATTCTTCTCCCACTGTGACAAACAACAGAGCTGATTGCTTGCAAAATCTCTAAATGGCAGCTTTCGGGGGTACAGTTTAGAGCGCAAATGGGAACTGAGACATCTTCACTGGGTCAGTGCAAAACTGAAATGGCCATGCTAAGGTGCTATGGAACCCTCAGCAAACAGTTAGCTGGAGGACATTTTTCTGGTTTGTTTGTTTGAAACAGGGTCTCGAGCCAGGAATATAGCTCAGTGGCATAAGCACCTGCCTGGCAAGTGTGAGGTCATGAGTTTGATTCCCGGTACCAAAAGAAAAAGAGAAAGAAACAGGGTCTCACTGTACAGTTCAGACTGGTCTTGAAATCACCCTGTAACCCAGACTGGCCTCCAACTTGCCAAGATCTTCTGCCTCAGCCTCCTGAGCGCTGGGATTACAGACTTGAGCTCCCATGCCCGGTTCACAGGAGAATTTTGATCTGTTGTAGTACTCTGTGATGGCAGAACCAGCCGCCTGTGGGATCTGGAAGAAAAGGACAGGAACTGCTTCGGCGAGGATCAGTGGGGTCCACTTCCCTCACGCTGTGCAGGCATTCTCTGAACTCTCTCCAGGCCTCGCTGCCGCCTTCCTCCTGTCCACAGCCTCGTGAGTATGAATTTTCCTTGGAATTTAAACAAGTTTTTAGCTGAAAAATGAATAGGGATATGAGAAAAAGAAGACCAAATGTTTATCTGCTCTCAAATATTTACTTCAGGCAAGGGGCATTTACAGTGTCCTGGTCACTTTTCTGTTGCTGAGACATAATGCTTGACACCTACAGCGTTAAGGACAGGTTCATTTGGCTCACAGTTTAAGTCCATGGCCAGCTGGCTCCAAGGAGGAAATGCCCTGGCAGACAGGCAGACTGGAGAAGTGCTGTTCAGCCAATGGCAGCGAGAGAACAGAGAGGAGGGAGGAGCCAGGCCGGAGAGTAGACTTGCCTGCTCCAACCAGGCCCCAGTTCCTAACAGCAAGTCAGCTCTGAACTCATCAGTGTATAGCACTCCCATGGCCCATTCACCTTCTGAACACATCGGGGGGTCTTTTAGCTCCAGACTATAAATGGATCATCTTTTTCCCCACATAAGACCTACCTGGAAAGTAATCAGCCTTGAAAACTAGAGACGAAAATTTTCAGGTCCAGTCAGCCCGCGTTTGCCTCACCTGCCTTAGCCAGCAGCCACGAACAGCAGTGCAGTGACTGAGGGGAAAGACGAGGAGGGGCTGACTGGGGTTGGCAGTGTTGATCTCTAGCTTTTAAGGTTGGTTATTTTCCAGGTGGGCCTGTTTTCAGGGAAACATGTCCAGCGTTGGAGAAAATGTGACAACATTCTTTTATATTTTGCTACTTGTGGCAGGTGACTAGGCATACCTATGTAATCTGACTCTAAACAGTGGACAAGATGAATACTAGTAACTCTAGTTGTTAACCAGTAGTGAAAAAGTGGTTAGGAGAATCTGTTTTCTCATCATGTAACAGTTATGGAAGGAAGATCTCTGACATTGTCCTGTGTTTCTAAAATAGGTGATTATTCTTTCTGGGTGTCTATGGTTTGCTTTTTCATTCATTTACTTACTGTTCCTGTAAATATTCTGTCCCCACAATGGCTGGCTCTGTGTGAGGTACTGGAGCTACAGTGCTAACAGACAGGGAGCTTATAAACCCTGAAAATCACGGAAATGATTGATTTCAACAGTGATAAAAGTTTGAGGAGAAGCACATTGTACTGTGTGCACATTCCTCGGGAGATCTATTGAGAGAATAAGGGTGCCTGTGTTACTGTCTGGAAGTTGCATTTAGTCTTGTGTAGTAGTTACAAAAATACATAGATTAGCATGTATTGTGAAGTAAGAGTTTTAGAAAGATCTCTGTGTAGGGAAATACAGCCATATGTCCAGAGAATTCAGGCTGAGAGCAGGCGGAGGTCCCTAGAGAGTAGAAGCATAACTCAGATGCTAATGTTGCTTACTTTATTGAAAGTGTTAGCCATTCTTCTGGAAGACAAGTTCCAGTTTGTTTTCCTGATGGAGCACTAGGGCTTAGGCAGTCCTTAGGCTTGCAATGAAGTTTTTCAGGGTCTTTTCTAAGAATTAAGTTTTGGGTACCAAATACCTTCAGTTGGATTTCCCTATGTGTTTACTTTTGTAATTCAGTTATTTGAAAAAAAATATTTGACAGCCTTCTACACACTTGCCCATTATATATATATATATTTTTTTTATTTAAAAAAAATAAAAGCACAAAAACATATTAACAAACAGACACAAATTAGCATAAGAAATAGTACAATCAAAGCTGATTTACAGACAAGGTGACATGGACTCAACAATGGTTGTTGCTTTACCTGTTGATATCTTCGAAGTGTATATACATGAACACAGATACAGACATGCAAAATTGGTCAAACAATTAATCATCTCAACAGCAGAAAAACACAAAAAACAGAAAACAAAAGACAATAAATAAATAAATAAATAAAATAATAAAAAATAAGAAATAAAAAATAAAAACCAACAATAGTTGCTGCTTTGCATGCCAATATCTTCGAAGTGTGTGCTCAGGATAACACATACAGACATACAAGATTGATCGAATAACCCATCATCAATTATTCCTTAGCATTAATTGATATAATACACTAGTAGAACCATGTTAGCCGTCCTGCACATATGTATATACATATATACATGCATACATTTTTGCCTCTTTCTTTTCTCCTTTCCCTCGTCCCATCTGTTATTTGTTTTTGAACAGATTGCCTTCATGTCTCTTAGTTTATATTCCCACCCTCAGGTTCTTACACCAATGATACAATACGTTGTCTGCACATGTACCGCTGATTTATTTCACTTATGAGTATCGACTCCAGTTTTGACCATTTGCCTACAAAGTCCCCAAAACTGTCTTTCTTTATAGCTGAATAATATTCCATTATATAAAAATGCCACAATTTTTTAATCCAGTCTTCTGTGGATGGACACTTGGGTTGCTTCCACATTTTAGCTATTACAAATTGCGCTGCTATAAACATGGGTGCACATATATCAGAATGATATGATG
>PVLD010034757.1:0-12387 GCA_004027595.1 Dinomys branickii | reverse complement strand
GATGGGCTTTCCTTTATAGGTGATCTGTTTCATTTCTCTAGCAGCTTTTAATATTGTGTTCTTTTGCTGGATATCTGGGATCTTGACTATTATATGCCTGTGTGTGTTTTTCTTTGGGTTATGGATCATTGGGGTTCTATATGCCTCGCTTAACTGAACTTCAGTATCTTTTACCTTGTTTGGGAAATTTTCTGCTATTTTTTCATCAAATATTCTTTTTATATCGTTTGTGAGATCTCCTGCTGTTTCACACACTCCTATAACTCGAATATTATTACGTTTTGCCTCATCTTGGAGCCGTTGGATTGACTTTTCTTGTGTCTTTGATGATATCATGAGATTCTTCCTTTCACGCTCATAAGCTGCCATGCTGTCTTCAAGTTCTGAAATTCTATCTTCGGTTTCATTTAAACGGTTTTGCATGCTTTCAGCGTAAGTTTTCAAATCCTGGCATTCTCTTTGGACCGTTTCATTCTTGGTAATTCATTCCTCAATTGCTCTTGTAACGTTTCCATTTGTTTCCTATTTTCTTCTAGTCTTTTGTCTACTTCTTCTCTATGTGTACAGAACATTTCTTCCATCATTGTTTTCAGCTCGTTTTTTGTCTGAGAGATCATTGCGGGTATGTGGCTTATTTCTTCTTTAAGCTCTTTTATGGCCTGTTGGAGTTCTTTCATTTCGGATGGAATCGTTTCATAACTTGCAGGTATGTGGCTTCCTGGTTCCCCTGTATCCTCGCATTCAAAACTTGTTCTGGGTGGGGTTGAGTTTTGAGACTGCGTTTTGTTCCTCTGTTTTCCCATTTTTGGGTATGAGATTCAAAATGTGGAACTATAAATTCCCCAGGCAGTAAAGCAGGCAAAGGTCTGCTGCAGAGCCTGCTCCAATGATTCCTTCTCTTTGGGAGAATGTCCCTTAAGGTGTCTGCTGAGATTTCAGCTTCTACTCCCTACCCCGAGACCTGACTGTGGCGCATAAACAGCTCGCCTCCCCAGGGACCTTGGAGGCAGGCCACTCAGGTGTTCCTCCCTGGGTGGAGTTCCTTCCCCCCTCACAAATCCCGTCGGGGTGCCTAGCTATCTCTTCCAACCCGGGGGATCCTGCAGTCAGTAAAGCTGCTTGGATGTCCCTCGCTGGGCAGAGCTTCTTCCCGACTCAGGAAAAACTGATCAGGGCACCCAATCAACTCACCCTGGGATCGTGCAGACAGGAATGCCATTCAGATGTATCTCCCTGGATCGAGCTTCTTCGTGACTCAGAAATCCTGCCGACTGCAGCTGCCACAGTTCGCCTGGCGCCGGCTGCCGGGGCGGGGCTCTGAGCAGGATCCTGGACTGCTGCCCAGATTGGCGCAATCTGCCCCAGTAGCGTGTTCTCTGAGTTTACCTCCAACAAATCCTGGCTGCAGCCGCCTCCAAGCCGATCGGGTTCAGGAGCTGGAAGGGTCCGTCCCTCCGCCATCACTCTCTCGGCTGTACGCGGATTTAGCCGAGCTGCGGCCCAAGTGCAGCGCCGATCCTTTGGGCGCCCAGCTCTCAGGATCTGCCCACTTCTCGCCACGCGGCTTGTCCAGCCAGTCCTTTAATGCTCAGGCTGCGGAGGGCAACATGATCAGTTGGAATTTTGCATCCACGGACTGGGCACCCGCGCGCAAAGGATCAGTCTCTGGGAGAGTTTCCCTCTGCCACTCACCTGGTCGCCATCTTCCCGGAAGTCTCCAGGGAGGCTTGTTCTGAGGAGTGTACAGTTCCTAACTGCTCAGGACAATCCATCTGGGGCTCCTTGAGCAGGCTTTATGGGATCTTGTTCTGAGGTAGCACCTGTACACGTTTGGCAAAGGAAGCTGGATGGATGGTCTTTGTCTCCAAGTGTCACACCAAGACTACCCTGGTCCTGTCTGGTGCTTCTTGGGGGAAGAGACAACCCTGGGCTGGGGATATAGTGCAGTGGTACAGTGCCTGCCTGGCAAGTGCAAGGTCCTGAGTTTGATTCCTGGTACAAAAAAAGAGAGACAATCCTAGTTCTAGAAAGTCCCCAAAAGTGACCTTGTTGGGTCAATGATGCAACAGCTGATTCACAGCTTTCACTTCCCTTCTAGGGGCTCATCTGACACTTGCACCCACACCTGCTGGCATCTGGGTTCGTCTGACACCTGCACTCACACCTGCTGGCATCCGTTAGCAGCAAGCTTCCTACCGTCACTGAGAGCACATCATCCCATCAATGCACAGATCAGGCTGAGAGAGATCCTTCGCACCGAGCTGAAATCTATCCCCTTTGGGAAGGGTTAATGAGACAATCTCTAGGCCCTTCTTGGCAGAACCTCCCCATCCCTCACTCAACTTAGAAGCGATAATTCCATTATCAAATGGTCTGCCCCGGGGAATGCACTTTTAAAGGCTTAAAGCAAGGTAGGTTAATTAAAATCTTTGGTCAAAGCCCCATAAACAGCATAAAATTTCTTATATGCATTAAAGCCAAAGGGGAGAAGATGAAGAGTCAGAGAGGTGGGGTGTACCATGAGTAGCTTGGGAGAGAATGTCCCAGAAAACAATGACAAGCAGCTGAAACTACCCTATTGATGTTGCTACCCTCTTCTCTTGCAGGGAATACTGAAGAAGCAGAGAAACTTATGTTAGACTAGCTGACAAAAGCCAACTGAACACTTCCTACGGCAGCTGCTCTACCAGATACCAAATAACGAGAAGAAAGACCTAGATGCTGCCATCACCGACAGGCCAGAGACTCACAGGAACATTGAGAGTGGATGCTGGCAATATGAAGGACAGCTGGCAAGACAGGGCTGCAGAATCACAGAGCAAGAGCTCCTGGCCACTCTGGGATGGTCAAGGCTTCCCAAGTGACCTTGAGTTAGGAGATGACTTATGTGTTGGAGTTGGTGAGGTGCCAGTTAATGTCAAGTGCCAGACAGAATGGAGAGGAAGAATGGAGGGCACTCTCTGGGCTCACTAGGGGCGGGAGGTGGGGGTCTCCTTGGGCAGTGGTGAGAGCTGATCTGAGAGGATCACGGTGTGCTAAGGACGGTTTCCACATAAAGTTGTTTGAGGTTCTGGGAAGTTTGGAAAGGTCATCCTGAATACTTCTGTGGGGAAATGAGCAGAGGAGAAGGCACCGGGGTCAGGAATCTTGGGTTGCACACAGTCATTGTCCAAGTGAGAGAAGATGCTGTACAGTGTCAGGAGAAGGGATAATGGGCAGAGGTAGATGGATTCGAGAGATACAGAGGATAAGACTGAAGAGGTCAGGTGATGGCCAGCCTTCCTGGTTAGAGGTCTGGTGCGTGGAGGCCTCAGTGGTGACATCAGAAAAAAACTGGGTTGAGGGCTGGTGGAGAGTGTGAGTTTATGTTTGAATGAGATGGGTCAGAGATCAAATCACAGCTTCACCTCTCCTACCCACCCCCAGGAAAATGCTCACTGCTTTTCCTTCTCTTAGGACGCAATCCAAAAAGCCACAGGGTGGCCTTCCAGGGCCTGCTGGAGCCCCCAGGGTTCTCCTAGTAGCCCCATTCTGTGCATTCTCCTCTTTGCCGATTGTTTTCCAGTCATCAAAACTTCTGTCCGAGCCACAAGTGTCCTGGGTTCCTTCCTACCTGAGGGTCTTTGCATATTCTGTTCTCTGCACCTGCAAGGCCTCTTTTTTATCTTCAAATCTCATCCATTCTTCCTGTCACATCTTCTATTATCTCTTTCATAGGGAAGGATTCCCTGACTTCATTCCACCAATGACTATAGAACTCAGATACCAAAATTTTATAGCAACGATTTCTCCCCAGCTACACAAGTTAGCTAGATGTGGATTCAAATCTCCACTTAACTTTTGGTACCCACTAGCTTGAGCAAGCTCAATCCTCTCTGAGCCTGTTTGCTCCTCTATAGAATGGGGATAGGAGTCTGTACTGAAACCATCTGAGATTGTAGGTAGGCTGCAGATGCAGATTTACTGGCTCTACCCTAACCTAGGCCCAGATTCTGATTCAGCAGCCTAGAGGGGCCCTGAAAATGTGTGTTTTTAGCAAACATCCCCGGTAATTCTAAGCATATAGTTCACAGACCAAGATAAGACACTGTGATGCCCTGTCTCACCTGACAGCAAGTCTCAACAGTCAGGTAATATGTGATGGCACCAGAGGGCAGCTTCAGGGGCCCTTGTAACACCCTCTACTCTCCACTCTCTCTGTTCATGATTGACACGTGTATCAATTGTTAACATAATGTTCTTTTACAATCACAATGTGTGATGGGCAAAGGTCATGCTTTTGAGGTCTTATGTAAAATGTAAATTAGACCAACCTGAGAAAAGTCTGCTTCTTTATTAAATTGTATTGATATTCAACCTAAGTGTATACAATGTACTTTCCATGGAATTTCAATTTCAAAAGAATATCCTGGTCTTCCTCTCCAGCCAGATTGTTCCTCTTAAAAGTTTGTATATAAAAGTGCTAGAACGATAATGGTGCAATTCCTCCAAACTCGAGGAAAATACAGACAGTTAAAGTATATCTCTGTTCTTTCCATGTTTGGGGAAATGACGATGGCCAAGAACACCCTTTCCCATAAGACCCAGAAAAGACTTGAGGATGACCTTTCTGTTTACTATAGTCGGACCATTCTTTTTCCCACAGACCATTAGGCCAATTGTTTGTCTTCCTGAAACTGTTAAGACACAAGGATAAACATTTCCTGTGCTGCTGACTGAGACTCCCTGAGATTGCAAAAACAATCCAACTGTAAAATAGCTCCAACTACAACTTGGCTACTCCTTCTTATAAAAGTCTGAAGTAAAAAAAGAATAATAAAAACTCTGAGGAGACACTCTGATTTTCAGATCTAAGGTGCTCTCTCTATTGCATCCATAAAATGCATTTCCTTATGGTGTTTGGCTTTGTCTTTGACTTGCACCACCATAGTTAGCATCTATATTTTGGGAAGATGACTGATCGCCAAGTTAAGAACAGGTCACATTATAACTTCCAAACAGGTCACTTGCCATTGTCCAGTAACAAGTTTCTGTAACCAGGCCCAGGAAGGCAGGAGCCAAGGGCGCAGTGTCTCTTTAGGCACATCCGTCTCTACGCGCCCAGCAGCTGGGGCAGGGGCTGCGTGGCTGTTCCCTTGGCAGTCATGGACTAAGGGAGAATCAAAGCTTTTGTGAATCACAACCTTCCTGCCTGGAATTTTTTTTGCATCTGAACCTAGGAGACCAAGCCAGTGATAACCTTCCACTCTTTACTCATGACGCTTCCACTACCTCCAGTAGGTTTGTCTCCTTCTCTGTAGGTTTGCTCATCCTTCTAGGAATGACTCAAATGGCCTCTCATTCGGGAATCCTTCCTACCTCTTTCAGGATCCGAAATCTGAAACCGAAGGAGTGCTCCCTCTGTGGTACTTAGCGCTTCAGCTGAGCTGCAGTACAGCTTTACCAAGATGAGTTGAGTTCTGAGGAGCAGCAGTGCGCAGTGGAAAATAAACAGGTCTTAGAACCAGGTGCGGGTTGAAACATTCACTTCACTTTAGGTGCCTTAACTCTTGATTATGTTCAATTCCCTCAGAGCCTGTTTGCTTATCTGTGAAATGGGGACAGCAGTCCAACAGGAAACACCCAGGGATCTAGTTAGACTACAGGTTTAGATTCAGCTGTCTGGGGCAAGCCTGCCATTGTGTCTTTCTAACATAGTCTCGGGCAATGCCATGGGTCCTGGTCCTGGACCATAATTTCAGTACCAGACATCATGCATGCCATTCCTGTGAGGAATGTAGAGGGCGTCTGAAGAGACCAAGTTCATATAACCACCTACATGAGTAGGAGGCTTCATTAATCCTATTAATTATCACTATCACCAGTAGTTGACATGCAGTAGGTGCTGGAAATAATAGTAGCTAGTTATTGCCTCTACTACCTGGCAAGTGATCTGAGGGTAGGATATTGGCCTGATTCTTCATCCAAACCCCTTGCACATGGAAAGTGTATCTATGCTGTTGTGGACCAAAGAACCAAGTCATTTCAATCAAGCCTTAGGGTGTGGCCCTGCTCTTCCATGCTCTGAGCGTATATGCCAGAAGGAGGGAGTCCACCCACTGCCTGCCCAGCTGGACCACCTTGTCCTGCAGGAGTGACAGCTCCCCCCAGAAGCCCCCAATTCAGATAGAAATGAGCTCCATGCCTCAGGGCCTCTGTGCACTGAGGGAAACAGTCGGCTTGGTAACCTGGAGGGGAAAAAATGAGAAATAAGGGAGTCTCCAGAGCCTTACCAGAGACCTCAGGAAGCTGTAAAACAGACACTGGAACATACTGACCCAAACTCCAGCAGCAGAGGAAGCCCTTTCCCTCCCACACTGGCTAAGGAGGAACTGGGGCCGGGGTCCTCATCTCCCTACCCTCAGCTGGGCTTTACCTGCTGAGTCTCCGTCTGCAGCCAGGAAAGCAGCTGAAGAGGATCCACACTAGTGAGAGCCCCTTTGGCGTCCAACACCCCTGAAATGCATATGTGAAACCCAGGTTCTGGGAACACTTCACAGCCCCAAACTAGAAGCCCAGTTTGTGCCCAGGTTCCCTGCCTCAAGCCCTTCTATCTTCAAGAGTCAGGAGTCAGGTAGATTGGCCCGGGCATTAGGGAAAATGGTCTCAGTCTGGACAGTCTTTCCTTGTCCTGGTTACACATCAGAACTAACTAGGGGGCTGTAAAATACACAGTTGCCTGGGACCCAGCCTCAAGAGTTCTCAGTTCTGGGGTGCTCTCTGGGCACTAGGATTTTTCAAAGCACCCTAGAAAATTTTAATGAGCATCCCAGCAGTGAGCCACCAGCCTAGGGGAAGAAAAGTTATTGCTAATATTTAACTTTCAAAACCGAACTTGAAAAAAAATTGAACTTGAAAGACCTCTGTATAACAATAGTCAAAAGTCTTTTTGATTTGCAAGAGAAACCATTTTCTTTGTAAATGCCACAAAAAAAGATCAAATCCTGAAGGGCCAAGATCACAGAGTCGGAAAGATGTTGGATACAAGGTGAGAGCAGTCTTTCCACTCAAAAAGAAATTAAATTCCCTTAAGAAAAGAGAGCAAGTAGAAAGGAGATTAAGCAGGGTAGCCAGAAATGGGTGTCTTCTGCCTCCAGATAAGGTCAGGAGGAAAAGAAGAGTCTTGGTATGTTCCCCACCCAGAACCCTGGCAGCCACCTGAAGACTAAAGGAATGACATCAACAGGCTCCAAGTGTCAACAGACAGTTCTGCACAGAGACGAGGCTTAAAGGACCTCTCCTGAGTTGTTCCCACCCTCTTTGTTGTTCAGAGACTTGTCCCAAACCTGGAGCCCAAAGCCGTTGTAGAACTTGTTCCAGCTGCAGTGGACTCTGAACAGCAGGGGGCGCCAGCAGCACCTCACGGCTCAAGTACAGAGGCACCAAACAACAACAGAGGGGTGAAGAGCAGCAAATAGACCCAAAGGGATGCGGGAGGGAGGCAATGTTCACCTGCAAGTCGCTGTGCAGAGAAGTTATATTGAATCAGCAGTGGGTTTGTTTCTGCTGAGTTGGAAACAGGCGAAACTCAGGCATGAGTTAAGCTAAGTTATAAAAAATGAAGACAGTTACATTTCTGCACATCGAACTGTGCCTATAAATCTTAAAACCACTGTGAGGTCTGTTCAGAAAAGAAGAAATATACATGATGGAGGAATAGGAAGAGACGCTCAGCCTCGGCAGTAATCCAAGAAGGCACAAATCAAAACTCGAGCAAGGCACCATTTGGGCCTATTGGATGGGTGGTGTTTTAAAATGGAATAGTCATCTCGGAGTAGGTACAGAAGCCCATCTCTGACGTGCTGGTGGTGAAACACATGTAATCTTTCTGGGGACAGCCGAGCAAGGAGAATTAAAGGAACTATAATAAGAGACCTTTTAGAGTAGCTTTAGGAATTCATTTCAAGGAAACAATCAAGATTTAGAGAAAGCTTTGAGAATTGTTTTTCTGTATTATGATCCTGAAAACTAAGGGGAGAAAACCCAAACATCCAATAAAGTGGAACTGGAGGAAAATATACTACAGTATGAAATATTTCATGAATTTAAATGATTTGAAACGTGTTTAGTGACTTGAAAAGGTGTTTATATTATACTGAGAAAACAGGTGATCATAATGTTTATTGATTCCCAATTATACATATATAAATATTCCAGTATAATTCAAATACATGAAATAATGGAGAGATCTACCACTGTGCTACTAGCAATGGCTTTCCTAGGGTAACAGCATTACTATCCTGACTATACTTTCTTTTTCTTTTAACTATATTTTCTAATCTTTCTGTAGAAGGCATGTATTATGTCTGATTTTTAAAAGTTAAAGTTGGCAGATTAAGCAGATGTATTTAGCTCTGCTTTTTCTTAAATCCCACTAAAACAATAAAACATTTCTTTTAAGGGATGAGCCTGTAAATGGTTTTTAAAAAATAAGTGAAGGATATTAATGCAACAAAATGTCAGAAGCTCAAGAGCAGCTAGAGGAGCAGTTGGAAGGGTTGGAACTAAGAAATCTGATTTTCCGTCAAGCACAAGGGAGGCCAAGAAGCAACCTGGTTTACACCACAGACTACTCACCACCATGACCATAGTCCACTGGAGTTGAAGATTAAAACACAAGGAAAATAAAATTATGACTAAGTATCTTTTTAGGAAGTAGCTGGATCCCTAGGATTGAAAACTTGGTTTCTAGAAGGTTTATTTTCTGGAGAAAGAATGAGCACAGGGACTAGAAAACCCCCAAGAAGAGCTGAGAGCAGGGTGGGCGGGTTAGTAAGCGCTCACAGCCTCCATAAAGCCAACCCCCCAGCCCTCTTCCTTCCTTCAGTTCCCAGAGCACAGCTAGGACACGGAAAGGTATCCTGTAGAGCATCTCACAATCCACAAAGAAAAACCTAAAGATACAGACATTGGGATTCTGCCTCAAAGACCATCTGTAATTGACAATTCCGTCCATAAGCAGAGCTTCCGGTCAGCGTATTTATTTATTTATTTGGTTCACTGAGACAGGGTCTCGCTATGTAGTTCAGGTTGGCCTTGAATGTATTATGTAGTCCAGGCTGCCCTCAAATTCATGGCAATTCTTCTGCCTCAGCCTCCCAAGATGACAGGTGTGCATCACCATGCCTGGCCCAATCAGCTTTTAAATAGGAACTGCAAATGTGCCCTTTGCTCCCAGAGGTTTGCTGAAAATGTTAATGTGGAAGACAGGAACTAAAATAAGCAGGAGTAAAAGGGCAACTTGGTGGAAGCAGAGATGGGGGCTGAGGGGGACACGGGGGAGGCTTCCTCACAGCGTGCACAGTACAGTGGAGAGGATTGTTGTTAAAAGAGCAGAACAACACAACAGCAGCTGATGAAACTGAAGATGAAGCAGAGATACATTCCCTAGAACAGCCAGCAAAGCACAAACTGATGAGGAAAATTGTAGAAAAATATATACTGGGGGACCAGTGCTGAAAGTCTATCATGCAAACAACAAAAGTCTCAGAAAGAGACTATTTCACTTGAGCAGTGAACTAAAGGATTTTGGAAGTCACTTTCAGCAGGAACAGTGTGTGACTTAAAGTGAGTTTCTCAGGAATCATTACAGGCAGCTTTCTTGAACTCTGGGGTCTTCCAGCATTACTCGTTAATTGTGAACGGTAAATCAGAGTCTCATTCTCTCTGTGTTTTTATTCTGGGTACTTTTTGGCGCAACATTCCCCCGGAAGCCCTGCACTCAGAGGTAAACCCGAAGCCCTGCACTCAGCAGTAAAGCACAGGACTAATGAGATAGGGATGCACGTTGGCTCCCTCAGCTCCTATTCCAGACAGATCTATGCCTCTGACTGGTCAGAGACAGCTCCTGTGCCCTCCTGGAGACTCTCCTCGTCCCCCTGGCACCGGGCGTGTTTCCCGAGGTGGTGCGGATCCCTCTTGACCAGGCCCCAGGCTAGTCCCGTCTGCGTCTTCACCACTATCACATTTCAGTCCTCTTCACATCCACACTGAGCTGAGGGCGACGGCCTTGGGCTGAGTCCCTGACAGGCAAGTGCTCAGCCGCTGAGGGCCAGAGAGCAGGCAGGCAGTGCAAGCAGCCAACCAGAGTGGCCGTCCTGCACACACAGCAGGGGGGGTTTCTCTACCGGTGAGTTAGCGTTTATTGTTCCTAAAATAGAGTGCCATACAGCATTAAGTCAGGAGGAGAAACAACTGCAAATTCCAGGCCCTTTTGAAGGCTTGTTTTTACAATGAATTAATGGGCCTTAATTTAAAAGTGCATGAACATACTGGGCTGCTGAAAGAATTCCAAGTAGCTGCTTTCTGCACTGGTCCTGGCCCTCAGCTGCCACCGTATGACCACACAGCTTTGCTCATTACTGTGCAAGCTAACAACAGAAATAGTTAATATTTACAGAGTTTGTAGGTTGTGTCCGGCACTGCGCTGAATGCTCGGCGTGCGTTATTGCGCTTCACCCTTTGAAGTAGATGCTGTTACAATCTTCAGTTTAGAAACAAGAAAAACTTACAAAGGTGAAGTTACTCGAGATGATATGAGCAAGGAGTGGCAGAACTGAAATGTGAGCCCCTGTACTGGTAGAAGTCTCCTGAAAAATCATGTTTGGGGCATCCAGGTACCATAGATTGGCTACTTCGCGTCCAAGTCTTTTCCTTTTTTTAATTTTGATTTTTATTAGCGCCCATTTGCGGTACAGAACGATTACATTCCTCGTGTGCAGCAGGTGCGTGTACACACTGCATCTTCTCATCTTCTTCTCCCCCTTTCTCTCCCCTCCCTTCGTCTCTTGATCCTCTTCCTTTTCTCAAAAGCTCTACATTCCTGTTTCTCATTGTCTTTTATTTTACCCTTTATTTGTATTATGGGTCTCTCATGTAAGAGAAACTGTGCAATATAAAGCACATCCCTTTGCCTACAAATGACTCACGTTTATCCTTTGTGGCAGAGAAGTACTCCACTGTGTGTAAATGCCACTTATATTGATGGACAAACAGGCTGCTTCCAGAATTAACTCTTCTGAGTTGTGCCACAATACATGGGTATGTCACTGTAATAGGATGTATTTAACTCTTTCAGGAATACACCTCAAAGGGAAATAACTGGGTCAAATGGAATTTGCAGTTTTAGTTTTTTAAGGAATCTCCATACAGATTTTCCTGTTGCTCGCCAGATCATCCAAATGAGATAAAGCAGAGCAGCCTTAAATTGTGCTGATGGAATTTGATTATAATGCAGCTGTTTAAAGCTGGGAGCAGATGCTTTGCTTGAAATATAACAGAAAAATAATTTTGAAGGATTCATGAGCTACATCCACCCAAATAATCCTGCCACAAGGTCCTTGGCTATTCCCATGAATTTAGAATCAGTCTTGTGACCTGTTCTCTGGAACAGTTCTTTGACTCTGTCTTTGACCACGTTGTCTAGCAGGGTTGCTGTCCTGTTTGGCCAGAGAGGTACTACAACTTGCTCAGCAGCCTGCAGGCCACCAGAACCCCTGCCCCATTCTCCCCTCCATGTATTGGTAGATCAACAGGAAGGGTGAAAGAGTGGGACCATTCATCTTCCACTGGGCTAGATACTCCTTGCCTATTGTAGGCAAGTTGGGGGAAAAGGCGGTCCAGACTATTTTCTATGTCCAGACTGATTTATTTGAAAGGAGCTGTCCTTATCCAGCTCAGATCTAGACATGTTTGTTTTCAATTGATGATTACTCCCTAGCCCCTGTCTTCTTAGCTGGTGGAGCTGCTGGTTCCACTCCACTCCACTGTCCAGGAATCTGACTCAGTTTAGTCATATGTATATTTTGTGTGGTGGATTTTTTGAGGCCTTGGGAACAGAGGGGCAGTTCGGCACAGCTCAGCACTTCAGAGAAGTTACAAGCTAATGGGAAGAGTGTGCAAGCACGTGCGTGTGCACACGCGCGCGCGCGCACACACACACACACACACACACACATCTCCAGTTAAAGCTGGACAGTAATCATAGTCATAGAGGTACAGCACAGAACATCAGAGAAAGGGGCACTAGGTCACCTGTGGGTTACTCCTAGAAGATGTCAGAAAATATCTGACATGGGATCCAGCCTTGAAGGATGAGTAGGGTATCCACAAGTCAGGAAGGAGGGTGGGAAGAAGACACATGGAGAAGGATTGTGCTGCTATAAACATGGGTGCACATATATCAGAGTGATATGGTGTTTTTAGATCTTCTGGGAAAATACCCAGAAGAGGAATAGCTGGTTTAAATGGAACCTCTAGACCTAATTTGCGGAGAAATCTCCAAACGGCTCTCCACAGTGGTTGCACCAGTCTGCATTCCCACCAGCAGTGTAATAGAGTCCCTATTTC
>PVLD010034756.1:0-12388 GCA_004027595.1 Dinomys branickii | reverse complement strand
GGGATAATTTTGCAGGATACATCAGTCTGGGTTGGAAGTTGTTTTGTCTTAGAATCTGTAGTATCTCGCTCCAAGCTCTTCTTGCTTTCATGGTTTCCGTTGAGAAATCTGCTGTGATTCTGATGGGCTTTCCTTTATAGGTGATCTGTTTCATTTCTCTGGCAGCTTTTAATATTGTGTTCTTTTGCTGGATATCTGGATTCTTGATTATTATATGCCTGTGTGTGTTTTTCTTTGGGTTATGGATCATTGGGGTTCTATATCCTTCGCTTAACTGAACTTCAGTATCTTTTACCTTGTTTGGGAAATTTTCTGCTATTATTTCATCAAATATTCCTTTTATATCGTTTGTGAGATCTCCTGCAGTTTCACACACTCCTCTAATTCGAATATTGTTACATTTTGCCTCATCTTGCAGCTGTTATATTGACTTTTCTTGTGTCTTTGATATCATGAGATTCTTCCTTTCACGCTCATAAGCTGCCATGTTGTCTTCAAGTTCTGAAATTCTATCTTCGGTTTCATTTAAACGGTTTTGCATGCTTTCAGCGTTAGTTTTCAAATCCTGGAATTCTCTTTGGACCTGTTTCATTATTGGTAATTCATTCCTAAATTGCTCTTGTAACGTTTCTATTTGTTTCCTATTTTCTTCTAGACTTTTGTCTATTTCTTGTGTATGTAAATGGAACATTTCTTCCATGATTGTTTTCAGCTCGTTTTTTGTCTGAGAAATCATTGTGGGTATGTGGGTTATTTCTGCTTTAAGCTCTTTCATGGCCTGTTGCAGTTGTTTAATTTTGGATGTAATCGTTTCATAACTTGAAGTTATGAGGCTTCCTGGTTCCCCTGTATCTTCACATTCAAAACTTGTTCTGGGTGGGTTTGAGTTTTGAGACTGCGTTTTGTTCCTCTGTTTTCCCATTTTTGGGTATCAGATTCAAAATGTGGAGCTATAAATTCCACAGGCAGTTCAGCAGGCAAAGGTCTGCTGCAGAGGCTGCTCCAATGATTACTTCTCTTTGGGAGAATGTCCCTTAAGCTGTCTGCTGAGATTTCCACTTCTATTCCCTACCCCAAGACCTGGCCGGGGGAAATAAACAACTTGCCGCACCAGGAGTCTTACAGACAGGGCACTCCGGTGTTCCTCCCTGGGTGGAGCTCCTTCCCCCCTCACAAATCCCGTTGTGGTGCCCAGCTAGTTCTTCCTACCCGGGAGATCCCGCAGTTCTTAAAGCTGTTTTGATATTACTCGCTGGGCTGAGCTTCTTCCTGATTCAGGAAAAACCAGTTAGAGCGTCCACTTAACTCAGCCTTTGATTGTGCAGACAGGAATGCCATTCAGATGTATCTCTCTGGATGGAGCTTTTTCCTGACTCAGAAATCCCGCCGATCGCTGTTGCTCCAGTTCGCGCAGTGCCGGCTGCGGGGGTGGGGTTCTGAGCGGGATCCCGGACCGCTGCCCAGATTGGCGCATTCTGTCCCTGTTGCTCCAGTTCGCACAGTGCTGGCTGTGGGGTTGGGGTTCTGAGCGGGTTCCCAAACCGCTGCCCAGATTGGCGCAGTCTGTCCCTGTTGCTCCAGTTCACGCAGCGCTGGCTGCGGGGTTGGGGTTCTGAGCAGGATCCTGGACCGCTGCCCAGATTGGCGCAGTCTGTCCCTGTTGCTCCAGTTCGCGCAGCGCTGGCTGCGGGTTTGGGGTTCTGAGCGGGATCCCGAACCACTGCCCAGATTGGCGCAGTCTGTCCCACTAGCGCGTTCTCTGAGTTTCCTCTGCTCCGCTGCCTCCAACAAATCCTGGTTACAGCCGCCTCTGAGCTGGTCGGGTTTAGGAGCTGAAGCCGTCCTCCCTCCGCACTCGCTCTCTTGGCTGTATGCGATTTGAACGGAGCTGCGGCCCAAGCGCTGCACTGATCCCCTGGGCCTCTATACTTTCTAAATAGAAGAAATTTCTCCAAAGAACAAATTTTCTCCCAATATGTGGGGTTTTTTTTCACTCTCCTGGTGATTTGTTTACATGTGCAGAATCTTTTCAGTAGGATGAGAACCCAGTTATTGATTCTTTGAAGTATTTCTCTTACAGTTTGTTTTTTGTTCATGAAATGTCTATCCACCCCTATGTCTTCAACGTTTTTACCTACTTTCACTTCCAATAGATTTAGTGTCTCTGTTTTAATATTGAGATCTGTGATCCATTTTGATTTCAGTTTGGTGCATGGTGATACCCTTCGGTCTATTTGCAGTCTTTGACAGGTCACAAACCAGTTTATGCAGCACCATTTATTAAAGAGGCTATCGTTCTTCCACTGGGTTTATTTGGCCCCTTTATCAAAGACTAGATGACGGAGTGTGTTTGTGGTTGTGTCTGTGTCTTCCTGTCTGTTCCATTGATTTTCTGGTCTGTTTTTTAGCCAGTACCATCTTGATGTTAACAAAAGAAGTGAAAGATCTCTTCAGTGACAACTATAGAACTCTGAAAAAGTGATTGAAGAGGATTTCAATAAACGGAAAAATATCCCTTGCTCATGGAGAGGAAGAACCAACACTGTGAAAATGGCCATCCTGCCAAAATTGTAGTACAGATTCACTGCAACTCCCATACCTTTTCTGGTTAGCATACCTCACAGATGTAGACAAAACATTCCTTAAATTCACTTGGAACCAGAAGAGACCCAAAATACCAAAAGCAATCCTGTGCAACAAGGACAGCTCAGGTGGAATTACAATCCCTGACCAAAATTATTCTGTAAAGCTACTGTAATACCTGCACAATCCTTAGGACTGACCTTAGTATTGTCTCACCTCATGCCCACCTTGAGAGTTCCCTGTTTCTCCCCCACCTTAGACCTGCCTCACATCATGGTTTTGCTCCATAAAAGTCCCATGAAAAGACAGAGTCTTGGGCTGGAGATGTGGCTCAGTGGTAGAGCTCTTGCCTTGCATGCACAAGGCCCTGAGCGGGATCCTCAGCATACGACATACATTAAAATAAATAAATAAATGAAAAGACAGAGTCTTGGGCAACCCACTTGGGGGCCCCCCTTCTGTCTCTCTCAGACAGAAGCTTTCCTTCCCTCAATAAATTGCTCTTAACCTTCATTGTTCCTAAAATTCATTCTTTGAATTTAGAGAACACGAACTCATCCTGGATATCGTTCAGCTTAGGAGTTTCTATTTGTCTGTATCACTAGTTCCCAGTCAATTTCAAAGGAAAGGGACTTTTGCCTCTTAAAGAAAGCAGTACAGAACAAAGGCTCTCAGACTTGTGGGTCCGGAAAGGGCCTTTAGATTCCAGATGGGCTTTCCTACAGCCTGCATTTGAGGGTAGAGACTCATCATCCACCTGTGGAGAAGGCAAAATTCTCAGGCCGGACAGCTGCTCGTGATACTTCAGGAAAACCAGGAGGCTTGCAGATGAATGAGCCCCACAGTCCTGCAGACTGTCACTACCAGGGCCCCAGCAAAAGGAGGAGGAGGGGGGGGGAGGGGAGCGGAAAGGGAAGAGAAAGAAGAACGAAGTGTAATACACACAATCACCAGGCAGAGATTTTGAAAAATCTGTTAAGAAAATGAAAATGCATCGCTTCTCGGCCTTTTGGCTAAGATCAAGTGTAGAAAATGAAAATGCAAATATCAAGAAACTGTAATGTATTATCTTAAGCAAATATGTAGTCTATTATATGTATAAAATTAAACCAGGAAGGGAGAGGGAAAGAGAAAAAAAGACAGAGAGAGAACACAGAAAAACAAAAGTGGAACAGAAAGAGACAAAGATGGAGAGGCAGAGATAAACACAGGCACAGAAACACAGAGACAGAGAGATTGGGGAGAGAACATTGTCAATGTATTTCATAAAGTGCAATTGTCTGAATTACACAACATAAAGGTTATTCATGCTGCTAAAATCTCCAAATTTATGCTGTGCATATACATCCATGCTGCCCACCTGGCAAGTACAAGATCCTAAGTTCAATTCCTTTAACAACAAGAAAAAACACCTTCAAATTTATAGGTTACTGTGCAAGGTCTGAAAGTATGTTTACCTTTCAAGCAAAAATACATATGTAGATCAAAGTTGAAAGTTAAATATATGCTTAAGGCATAAAATAAAATATTTTCTTAGAATTTGTATATTTCATAAGGAACCTGCTGCTTACGTATGCCACGATCTCTTCAAGCCATATGATGCTAAAACAGAGAAATAAGGCCAGAGGCTGACAGACCTCATCTTCCTGCACCTGTGCTTAGGCCCTGCCAGGTGTTTATGGGACCCTCAGCACCCTCTCCTGGTGTGAGTTACCCTGCACGAGGTCAGGAGCTGGGTCACGGTGTCCAATGAAAAGTAACGCACTGCCACATCCCTTGCTAATACATCATCCCCTGACCTTTGTCAGCATTCTAAACTCTGGGGAAAGACTCACTTCAATAGTCCAGTGGTAAAGGGCAGTTTATTTAGTTAGCTTATAAACAAGGATCCTAGTTAGGGGAAGGGCCTGAGGCAGAGCTGGGAAGGTTTGGTAAGAATTAAAATGAGACCAGACAAGCACCCGGGATTTTGAACTAAGAGTGAGCTTTCTGCCCAACAAAGAATGCAGACTTCTTCCTACTAAAAGGAATCCCAGCCACTCCACACTAATCACCTGAGTTTCCCAGAGTTTAAAATACAGAATAAGCAGTGTTTTTCTACAATCCATTTCCTTTAAACCGTGCATGCTAAGGAAGTTGGTTACAGAGACTGAGGTCAAAGCATTTGTTTTCAACAGCATGGTGGCTCATGCCTGCAATCCCATCACATCAGAGGCTGAAACAGTGGGATCCTCAAGAGTTTGAGGCCAGTGTGGGCTACATAGTGTGTTGAAGATCATTCAGAACTGCATAGCTAAACTCTGTCTCATGAATATAGAAAAGAGGTTGTTTTAAATTCACCAACCATGTGTAACATGTGGCCACTGAACAACTGAGTAATTTCTGAGCTCTATCTGTTTATAATTCATGCTGCTTTGAGCATCCATGTGACCAACCACCTGAGATGCATCCAGGACATCAGGGCGCTCTTCTACTTTCTTCTTTTGGTTCAGGACCTTCTTCCTCAAAGGTGTTAGATTTTGAGATCTGTTTATACAATAAAATCATTGCCAGTAGAGATCTGACATACATAATTCAAATGATTACTTTGTAATTGCTGAGGATTGAAGCCAGGTTTCACACAGAACCATTGTGCTTCTCAGACTGGTGGAGATACAGCAGTGCCTGGGGCTGCCCAAGAAGGGCTTCTGGGTTCGCAGTTTCACAGTGCAGAGAGTATGCTGGGAACTGAGAAATGTGCCTGCTGGGCAAAGGAGAAGCCGGACAGATGATAATACAGGACCAATGACTCAGGAAGACCTCAGGGTCTGGAGTTAAGCAGGCAGGCAGCAGATCCTCATAGCTGGTCTGGCCACTTCCTTCCAGGACTCACAAGTGTTTTCCAATGCGTGCTTCCATCCCATCTCATCACCAATGCAAGCCTTCAAGGTTTCTGATTGCTCCAAAAGTGAAAATACTGAGGGATGATAACTGAACGAGCAGTCTTAGGAAGACCTCACTGTCTGGATCTAAGCAGCGAGGCTGTAGATTTTTTTTTTTTTTGCGGTACTGGAGATCGAACTCAGGACCCTGCGCTTGCCAGGCAAGCGCTTATTCCACTGAGCTATATCCCCAGCCATGGCTGTAGATTATCTTAGCTGGTTCTCGCCATTCTCCCCTGGGGCACAGCTTCGGAACAGCATAAAATCCTTTAAGAATCAGGGCAACTCTGAAAAACCAGGAATAAAACCCTTAAATGCAAGTATTAGTCATGCAAGGTGAGATTGGTATCACCGGACAGAGACAGCCCCTGAAACCAATCACTGCTGAAGGTGCAGGCTGTCTGAACTACCCAATCAGGTGGGACAAGGGAGGCGGGATCTTCCAGGGTCCTGGTGCGGAAGTGCTCTATGTGAGTTCATTGCCGAGAGCCAGCTGGTAGCTATACAATTTTTGTGTTACTTCTTACTGAGGACTGCAAAGGATCCTGGGAGACCCTCAAGCCACGCAATGGTAACAATATGGGATGAGAACTGGGAGTGGGATGGAATTGTGTGAGTTCTGAGGGGAGAGTGTCCAGAACCAGCTATGACAGTGTACAGCCTCCCTGCTTAGATCCGGACACTGAGGTCTTCCTAATACATTGGTTGTTCAGCTATCATCTGGCAGTATTTTCCCTTTTCACAGGCAGGGACAGTTCTGGATCCCCTGCATACTGTCCCCATTGTGACACTGTAAACACAAAATACCTTCTGGGCAGCCCAAGCACTCTGGTATCTCCATCAGTTGGAGGAGTGTGGTGGTTTGGGGCAAACCTAGGTTGCATCCTGAAAATGAAAAAAATTATCATTTGAATGATGCATGTGAGACCGCTACTCGCAATGGTGTCACTGCATAAACAGAACTACTCTCAGTGCATTGAGCAATGAGATCCGAGTGCAAATAGAAATGAGAATCGCTCCTTGATCCCCAGGATATGTCCCAAGCGGGCAGCCAGGCCTCCCTTGACTCCTGGCTCTGTGGATTAAAATGAACCCCTTTCTTTTTTGAGGTACAAGACTTATCTGTATAGCCTACCCTGCTTTGAACTCTTGGCTGTTGTCCTTCAGCCTGAGTATGCTGGGAGTACAGTCATGACACACCACAGCCAGCCAAGGCAAGCACCTTTTTATCCAGGTTCTCACCCATCTCCTCAGCATGCAGGGTCTAATGGAAACAAGTTTTAGAGAAAAAATAGCTATTTGTACTTTAATTTCTAGGAACTCAGGAGCTTAGCAGCTACAAGTTTAGTAGAAAGGGTTCTGTATTTTTTGTGGGGAGAAAATTTACTAATGGTTGAAAGTTCAGAGTCTTTGTTTATTTGCATTTTAATTCTTTTCCTTAGCACTAAGGCCCAACTGTGCCTCAGGCACTTTCCTGAGCTAGGTGCCTTATTACGAGCTAACTTCGGAAACTCTTCTTTGAAATGGGACTATAGTGTTAATAATATCCCTTAGCTTTTCAGGCTGATCAGGTCCCCAACTCCTGAATGAGTGTACGGTGAAGGATTCATAAAAGGAAGCAAATGGAATGATTTCAGGACACCAGGATGGTCAACGCCCTCCCACATAATTCAAGATTCTCTCTGAGCTAAGACCACAATCTTCTCTGGGGAGCCTGTGTTTATTTGCTTATCAGCAGGGAGGGGAGTAATCAAGTAGGGCAGAAGCATTCAAAGATTTCCTTGAGTAAGGTTTGAAGTTAACCCACTGAAGAATGAGATGCCTGAGGCTACAAGTCTTCATCTGGTTTGAGATCTGACCCAGGTGTCCTTGCCTGTGATCTTGTCTTGTCCTTTGAGGATTTCTGGCTTCATCCCCCTCTACAGGTTCTAGTAGGAATTAGTGATTCACAGAGGTTCACTTACTATGAGGCCCTTATTTCCAGATAAGGAGCCTAGACCATGGACAGATTCACAAGTGAACACAGAAAGCCCTTTGGTTCATATTAAATCCTGCTCAGAGCCACTTCGTAGGTGTGTCCAAGAGGGACTACTGAGGTGAGGCATTCCTTAAAGTTTAGAAAGTTGAAAAATGTGCAGCGGATGAGGATTTGTTAGCTGGGGAGAAAAGCGTTCCTGCCCAGAAAAACTCCCTGATGCTGATGCCTGTTAATCCCACACTGAGAAACACAATGAAGTCTGAGGTGTATAAGACTGTATAGATGTGATAAATATATGAGTGGGAAAGGAAATGGGTGTCATCTCTGAAATAATTGCTGTAGTCCCTAGAGGGGTTTTAGATACTGACTTGAAAATTGAAACAGTGTTGAGATGGACTTTGCATTGAACAACTACCACAGTGGGGGTGGATGCCCATAGTTTAGATCCATATGTATGTGAAAGAATGGGAACAAAAGCACTGTTTGAATAAGAAGAACCAAGGTGACTAAAACAAATGGGAGAGCAGGGCAATTTGCACGGTGGCCCAGTCAGCAACCAGAACAAGTACTTGTGAAGTGAATTTTACTTAGTGTGACAATATTGGAGGATTGTCGGCTTTCTTGGTGAGAGTAGGAGACCTATATAAAGGAGGGAAACTTAGTTGTAGATAAACATTTCTTCTCTGTCTACTGAGCAGCTCAACTTTTTTTTTTTTTTTTTTTTTTTTTGGTATTGGGGATCTAACTCAGGACCTTGCACTTGCGAGGTAGGCGCTTATGCCACTGAGCTATATCCCTAGACCTCAAGTAATTGTTATTGAGGTAAGCTGTGAAATGAGAACAGTACTGTTGGAGGTTTAAAAGTATGTTGCATATTACATTTTAAGTAAAACAGAAGGAGTTTCTGTTGTACATCAAATATTTTAAGGCATGTTTGATATTTCTAATTGTTGGGGCCTAAATTGAGAAATTTTGCTTTTCCGTGCATGCTGAAGAAATTTGAAAAAACATACTTTTTTTACATTTTGACAGCACGTCTTACAAAGTTACTCAATGTGGTGACAACTTCTGATAATATTGCCACCTCTTTGACTATTGAATTGACAGTCATGTGCTACCATGTCAGTTATAAGGTTGTGCTACTTTTCCTTGAGGAATGGACTGGGTCTGGTTCTGTAGTTCAGCCTGGCTTTGAATTCGCTATGTATCCTCAGGTTGCCCCTGAACTCTGGGAATCTCTTGCATCAGCAACTGAAGTGGAAGGATTTCAGGCATGCACCACCATGCCTGGGCAAATGTATTCATTCTTAACATCACCAAGTGTTGCCAAGATTTTAGTGTTTAGGTAAACATCACTGAGGCATGGCACTAATGCCATCCACTTGGGAGATTTAGGAGTAGAAATCACCAAGGCCGGCCTGCATAACTGAGGGAACCTGTTTTTCATTATGAATTGAAAGCTGTGGGTTTGCATCCGCTCTAAACTAAGTTCTGTAAAGTCTGTGAGGCCTTTTAAGCCTCTAAATATGAAAAAAAAGTTTTGTAGTAAGAATATTTCTGATAATTTTAAAATTTACACACTGTTCACACTAGTGTTCCATGGCAATAACACAGAACCCTACTTGATCATGTTGGGGGCAGCAGTAATGAGTCTCTGGTCTCTCAGAGACCGGGAACAATGTGTGAACAACCAGGGATTTACAGCGCACTGCACTGGATAATGTATATGTTATGTTCAGCGTTCAGTTATAAATTTGGCTTTTTGTTGCACAAATTTCCTGAAATACAGACCAAGGTATATGCGTTGAGCAGGTTTGAAGGACCTAAAGCTCGGGAATGGTGTTTGCATAATTGGGTTTATTTTTCTGCATTTTCCATCCCTTTTGTTTTCAGTTACCTTTACAATGGTGAAGTCATTTTCCTTTTCTTTTTTTTATTTTTTATTTTTATTTTTTGCGGTACTGGGGACCGAACTCAGGACCCTGCTCTTGCTAGGCAAGCGCTTATTCCACTGAGCTATATCCCCAGCCCTTATTTTCCTTTTCAAAATCAAATATCAGCTATAGAGCCATTCCTTCAAGTCTTCACATAGTCCCCTGCAGAACACGAGTCTGACCTAACTGTTTTCTCCTGCTTCTCCTGAGTAACTGCAGCAGGAGAACTGGGTCATACTGTTTGGAAATGTGAACATGACTCTGGATATTTTGTTTGTTCATTTCCTTGATCTATTTAATTTTTCTTGTAATTACGTGCCCCATTTTGTCATGCAGTTTGACATATATCACCCAGACAAAGTGATAAAGTGGATATTATCAACTGACAGACACTGGGCTGATAATAGTTAACATTATGATTGGAGTTAGGTTTAGGCATAAGAAATATTTCTGTAGTATACATTTAAATGTCATCATATGTCCTCTAACACAGCTTCACATTTACAATTTCAATTGAATGGTGTGATTCAGCCTCCGAAGTATTTGAACATGGGCTTATTTCTCTCCTTGAAAGGTAGAGGAACTTCTGAGATTCCCAGAATTTATTATAGCCCTAACTATGTGCATTAGTTATGTGTATGTGCAGAAATATTTTTAAAAGATGACTAGAACATGTAAATCAGTTGGGATAGAGGACCTGGGGTGGTATATTAGTAGAATGGGGAGGGAAGAAATTCACAGGCAAAAATGGACAACTCACATTGGATATTTTTTGATAAATTTTGCCATTGAAACATAAGATTTAGGTAAATTTGGTTTATCATGATAAAAATTACTTATTTTGCTCCAAATCTATGATCATCACGAAGGACTCAATTAAGACAAGCTCTAGAATGTTGGAAAGCTTGTGTCTCTCGTACAGATCATTTTGCTTTTTCTTTCTGAGGAAGTGATTCTGGTTGCTATAGTGCTTATATTGTAAAATGTTTGCATTTTCTCTGCAATGATTTGATGGAATCAGAAAATAGTATATTTCAAGAATATTTGTGAAGGGAAAGTTTAGAAAAAGAAAGCCTTAGTGTTTTGTGGTGATTTTCTCATGCTGTGTTTCTTTGTGGATAACTGGTTTACAGCACACAGCAGAAGGCCCACTGCACATGTGGTTGAGAACAACCAATAGACTCTAGGTGTAATAAGGGTCAAAGAGTCTCTTACTTTTCTGTGGAGTTACATGGCTATTAGAATTTGCCTTTGGATAATTGTTCTCAAGTTCATTCTCTCAAAATCAAATCTTGAACCTTTCAAAGGAGATTCCTCAGTAGGAAAAGAGCCTGAGAGAAAGGGGTCTTGCTCTGACGTGATCTGATAGGTCATGCTTCCTTGTCACATGAAGACGGTTTCAGATATGCCTTTACCAATAACCGAGGTGTCTTCAAATCAAGAAATATGAGAATAGAAGACTAAACTTCCGGGGCTTCAAGGTGTGAACATTACTTTGGAGAAACTAGTATGCGGAAGGAGAGAAACTGAACCTGTGAGGAGGAAAGAGGATGCCATGGAACATGTACTATGCTAAGTCCCTGCCTCAACACAGGGAAGTGATTGAGGGTTGGGCTGCCTGCAGCTAACATTCTGGCCCCTGCTATGATTAGTTCTCCTAAGTTTAGATTCACTTTGGTCTAGCATAAAGCAATGTGACATTGATGGGTATTTTTTTTCCAGTGATGGCAAAGTACATTATAGTAAATGTGATAAAATTTTAAATATGAGATCTGAAATGCAGGAGTTGTGTCCTGCACTCTGGGCTTCATTGCCATGATGGTAAACTCCAAAATTAACCTGCCCTCCCCCACAGTTTCAAAGGCATTATAGAGTGTTTAAAAATCACAGATTGAAAAAAACTAATATTGGTTATAATAAAAATCAGCGTTCTGTCCCTGGCGAGCATGTGTAAACTTCTGCCTTCCATCCAGAGCCATGCAATAAAGCAATACGATGAATACATTAGCTTTTATAGCTTATAATGCCAAAAGTTTGAGGATATTTAGGAGTTTAAGTTAGGGCACATGAAATTTAGTTTAAGTTAGGGCCCGTTAGCATAACAGACAACTTGAGGGCGCTGCCTCTGAAACCCACACTTTTGAGCTCCTAGATGTCGGCATTGTCCGCTACATGCAGTTTCTGCCTGAGCGCGGAGAAGCAGCACCAGACACATAATGACTAGAGATCTTTGATACTTAATGCACATAGTTTCAAAAGTCATCCTGAATGACAGGCTGATTGTGCTTTTCATACCTCTTTCCTATGTGGTTTAATATTTATGTAATTGTGTCACTGTGAGCTGCAAATGCAGTGATGCTGACCACTTTCAATCGACTTATTCAGATGTGGTACATATTTACCTAGTGTATTTCTGTATGTTACTATAAGGATGTTGTGGGTTGTATGGTATCTTATTGATTTTACTACCTTGTAGGTACTTTAATGTTTTCATCATATGCCGTGATTTGCAAGTGTGTAGCATTTTATTTATTGCATCTTATTCTATGCTATTTTGTGTTTCTATAGTTTTGTCTGAATCTATGCATATAATTGTTGGACTTTTGCCCTCTATACTTTTTCTTCTTTTTTTTCTGGTACCACAGATCAAACTCAGGACCCTGTGCTTGCCACGCCGGCACTTGTGCTACTGACTTTTTTTTTTTTTTTTTTAAATACAAAAGAATGGAGACATATGAACCAGAAAAGCCATAAACAATACAGAAAATACAAGGTTATACAGAATATAGTAGGGAATTAGAACTGGATGTTGTATTACATAGTTATCTTCACATTAGTTAACACAAAAACATTAAAGGAAATACCAAATTATAGAGAAGATAGTAGGGAATTTGCACTGGATGCTGTATAATATAAAGTTATCTTCATTTCTGCTAATACAAAAACGACTGAGGAAATACAGAATTATAGAG
>PVLD010034755.1:0-12388 GCA_004027595.1 Dinomys branickii | reverse complement strand
TTTTATAGACTATGATATGAAATGTTAAAGGAGAGATTTGTCCTCAGTAATCCAGCCTGAGCCTGCTTTACCTGCCCATTCTGGCTGAGCAAAGACCTGTCACTCTGCACCCTACCCCTGCAAGAATCACCTCCCTCCCTTCTTATATGCAGCTCTTCCCTCCACCAGCACTTTTCCACCATCAGAGCTCACACACAGGAACACACACACACACACACACACACACACACACACACGCACGCACACATCCTGATAAGTGTTTAGCTTTATTCTTATTCATCTTGTGTATAAACCTAATGGAATAAAATTAACAGTCTACAGTGTGGAACATTTCCCAGGGTCCTGACCTCTGGAGAACCCTGGCATAGTTACAGTGTCTCTGGATTCACTCAAGTCACAGTGTACCATGTCTTCTCTTCAGGTAGTAGAGTTCTCCAGCTGAGTTGGTCCTGTTCTGATGCTTGTGGATAGAAGTTCTCATTAAAGCTTGTGAAAATGGCAGAGTTGTGTTGGTTGTCTGCTTTTGTAGGTCTGCTGAAAGACGTGGCTGATCTGGGGGAGGATTTTTGCTAAGAGAACTCCTTAAAGTTCTTTGGATGTGCTGATTCTGTTGGGCACCTGAAAGGACACAGGGAGATCAGAGAAGGACACTGGCTTCAGGTCACAAGGTGCAGGAGGGATGGGAACAGAGCTTCATGTGAAACAGTAGGCTCTGAGGCAAGGGGCAGAGACTTAGATGGAAAATTCCAGGAGAGGAAAACAAGGTTTAACAATAGGGCTTCTCTTACTTCCTCCTTTCTTTGGTACCTAGAACCAAACCCAGAGCCTTCCTGGCACTGTGGCACTGAGCTATATCCCGCTGCCCATTTCATGTAGCGTCTAACAAATGCCTTTGTCATCATTTCTCAGGACAAGGAATGGCCAAACATGGACAATGAACAGTATACAAGACAAGGGATAGTCTCAAAATGACTTGTTCTTAAACAATTATAAATCCATTTGCCAAAAGAAAATCCTGATCTATACCAAATTGTCAATATCCACATCCAACAGTACAGATATTTCTAGCACTTTATTTGGTTGGAACAAAATACTAACCATAAATCAAAGGAGGAGAGTCTTATGTTGAGTCACAGAGTATTTTCAGAGGACTCAGTGCATGCTTTGTTAGCGGCAATGCAGAATAAATTGAAAGAAGACCATGGAGAAGAAATGCTCAGTGTGCCATGATGGCAGAGAGGGAGAGAGAGACAGAGACAGAGACAGAGACAGAGACAGAAAGAAAGAGAGAGAGGGGGAGAGAATATACACTTTGAAGTCAATCCCAAGTAGCTTTGTCTTTCTCAGCAGGCCTCACCACCAAGCATCAAGATTTGGGAGGTAATTTGAGATGTAAGCCATAATATTTCTCCCTTGATTCTTTTTATAATTTTATTTTTAAAGATAAAAGAACCAGTGGCTGGAGATATAGCTCAGTGGTGTAAGCGCCTTCCTGGCAAGCATGAAGTTCAATTCCCCAGTACCGCAAAAATAAATAAATAAATAAAAAGATAAAAGAACCAAAACATATTAACAAACACACAGACATAAATTAAACAGCATAAAACAATAAAAACAATGCACAATTTCAGACAAGGTGATAAGAAATTAACAATCGTTTTGTATTACATTATCTTCATATTGGTTCCTCAGGTAAGGCTCACATTCATCTAATTATTCAAAATGCAGTTAATTCGTCTCTAAGTGTGGGCAATGTCTTTTTTTTGGGGGGGGCAATGTCTTAAGAGTTTTATTGTTGTAGAAAATTCCAACTCCCAAATCTCTCCCTGAGACAGCAAGCTAACTCTGAGCTGTGATATCGTGTAAAAATAAAAAAAGAAAGTAGAATGCTTCCATTACACAAAAGCACAGGTAAACATTCCCATTCTGAAACTGAAAAATAAGTGGGTAGAATAGAGTTGGACTAAAGCAAGACTGAATCTCAGCAGGGCAAACATTAGCTCCCTTAAAACAATGTGTAGCATCCATCGTGGAGTGTGCTGAGATGTGGGTTCCAAAGTCCTAGGAGGGTCCTGGCTCTATGGCCATTCCACTTGTAGCCCACATGGCCTTTCTCTTGGGCTACCTCCATTCAATACTTGTGGTTTCCTTCAAATGAAAATCCCTGTACTTGGTAACCTTGTCTCCTGGGATCTCCATGGCAACATTTGCTTCACTTTCACGAATTCATTTAGCCCTCTCTCACTAGCTCTTGCCAAGGGCCATGGTCCACACATACCTTTTTCTGAATGTTGGGTGGCAGCTTCTGAGACTTCTGATCTCTCAGTTTCTGCATGCTTGAAATTTCAGCACCATGTGAATACACAAAGGGTTTGTCCAAAACAAGCAAATCCAGGCCCCTTTGACATACGGTTGTAGAGTCCTGTGGGGATCTTGATGAATGAACTCAGTGATGCACTACACTAGGGACCTCTGAATGAGCAGAAGCCCAATTCTTCTTTGTTCAAATGAAAGATTTACAGTTTTAGACCCTTGATCCTCTACTGAGCAAAATGATGCTATTTCTGATATGTCCTAAAGGCATATTTCTTCTTAGTCTTTGTAAAGTACTCTGGTCTTTCACAATGTAATCTTCTACAAATCACTGTTTCCATGTTCTCCAACATTGTGGGTGATTTTTTCTGGTAAAACACTAGACTATCCAAGTCAATCAACTCTACCATTTCCTCATGATATTCACTGCAGATTTCCTACTGACATCCAGCTACCTACATAAGACAATGAGAAGAACACTTAGTCTTCAAATTTCTACTGCAAAATTAAGGAGTCTACCAACATTAGTCTAAGTTTCCCACAACATTTCAGGCATGATCAAAACTTTTGTGACAGGGTCTAACATACATGGCATGTAGGTATCTAGCCAGTGTAGCCCTAGGAAATCTAGATGTTCTCCCAAAGACTTATGCAATCCAAGGACGGGTTTTTGAGAGGAGATTGGGTCATGTGATCTGATATTTATTAGTGGATTAGCCTACTGACGAGTTTAGAACATAATGTGATGTTTGGAGATGAAATCTGATACAAGGAGGTCGGCCACTGGGGTAGCCAGAACAGGATTATCTCCCTTCTTTTGTATTGATCTCTGTCTGCTCCCTGACTGGAAATGCCACAAACTGTATCTTCTCTGTCATAACTCTCTGCCATGCCACTCTGCCACTGAACCAGCTTAATATGGACTGAAACCGACAAATTGTGAGCCAAAGTAAACTTCTCCTTTTTTAACAAGGGCATGTTGAGTATTTGGTCCCAGCAAGAAAAAGTACCACGGACACTTTTATTTCACAAAGAAAGCTCATGAGCCTGAGCCCAAATGTACCCACTCTTATCAGCATGCCGTTCTTCTTACCTCTAACCAGGTTTGCACGTCAAGCAGTGCTCACAACATTCTAGGCTTCTCAATCCTGAATCTGGAAACCTTGCCAAATTCCTCCTGCAAATCACTACCAAATATGTTGGACTACATATCCAAGTTCAGTCACAGCAATGGCCCTACTCATACCAGTTTTCTCTATACTTCCCTCTCAGGGGAACATGATATCAAACCAGTGCTACTTAATGGATGATCAGATTATTTTGACTCACAAGCTCAGTGGACACTTACTCTGAGAGAGCAAAGGCCTGGAATGATGTTGTGGCAGATGAATGCTGGTCATGTCACCTCTCTTAAGAAGCAAAGAGAAAAGGGAGTCCAGTGGAAGCCTGAGTGGCTACACTCTCAGTAGAGCTGGATGAGAATTCGCACTCCACAAGTTTCACAGTGATCTATGGCATCTAAACTTCTCCACTCCCAACTGGAAGACTACTGTGGGTCAATTTAGATCTAAACCATAAGAATAGATCTCTCAAAAAAGAAAGAAACATTGTAAGAGAGATATTTTATAGACTTACATTATGTGATTCTGACATCTGACACACTAGAAACCTATAGAGAAGGCCAGCAGGCTGGAAACTCACATAATATTTCTCTATTTCCCCTAACAATTTTCATTTTAGTTGTACTCAACATTTAGAAATTCTATGCAGTAATAATGTTTGGTGTGATATACCACAGCACGGAGACAGTGCACACTAATCACTCCAGTCCTGCTTTGCCCAATCTCGCTGCACTAATTTCCCCATTTCTGGTCAACCCTACTGTATGTCTAAAAACTGTCTGCCAGTTTTTAAATGTTCCCATAGGAGACTGCACCTGTGCTCCTTCACATTAAGTGCCCAGCTAATGCCAATTAACAAAATGCCCTCTAGTGCAAGTAAACAAAGTTTACAACTATTTTTAAATTTTAAAATTTTATATTATTCCAGACAAATCCTAGAAACAGTTTAAGTAAGCTACCAAAATGTCTGAACACTTCACAGAGAGAAATATAAAATTTTACCATGATTTTCATGTATAAAGTCTTTGGTATAGAGCAGTATATCACATTCAATGAGGAGGAACAGAGAAACTAGAAAGTCTCAATTTCCCTTGATTTCTTTTTTTCTTTCTTTTATTTTAAAGAAAGTAGTTAAAAAAAGAACAATAGGAAAATGCCAACATCACAGACATAAACAAAGCAAAGCCAGAAAAGAAAAAGTGACACAGGGTGGCAAAACAAAATGAAAGGAGTTAATGACAAACAAATGTTGGCTTGTGTCTTCTGGATGCTCAATTTACATTTCAGAACACTGAAAGAGAAACAGAGAAGAAAGAGAGAGATAGAGACAGACAGACAGAGAGGCAGACAGAGACAGAGAGAAAGAGAGAGATAAAGACAAAAAGAAAATTCCAGCAAACACACATAAAGAAGCAAATTTAAGCATCAAATCATAATCTTGAGGGAGACTGGAGACTGTTGAACTTGTGCTTATGTTTGAGCAGAGCAGGGGAGTGGGTGGAAACTGAGCCCTGCATACGTGACCCATGATAGCCTGAGTTAGAAGAAAGTTTTAAAATTCCTGCCGCCACAACACCACACAGTTTGAGGCTGCACCTCACACCACAGATGGTAATAGTCCAGGTAAACATTGGAAGAGCAGGAAAGTGGAGATGTTATGGATTTAGAAACTGAACTAATCAGCACTTGAAAGCATCCTGATGGGAGACGCCTGGCTTCCCAAACAAACACTACTTTGACAAAACATAAAGAATCCACTAGAAAGCAAATAGAGAGTATAAGAGTAAACAATGAGAGGTAACAATAGTTATTCCACAATCAAAGAAGAGTCTCCCATTCAGCCTCATGGGACTCTGGGCATCAGGTCCTTGGTCTGGGGTAAGTAAATTCAGGTAAATATCCACGTGGATCCAAGAATCAAGGAGAGGGCCCCTAAGAGGATGGAAGGGACCAAGTGAATCATTTTCTGCAGCTGTTGCCCTGTTCCCAGATGTGACTTCTACTGACTGTGGAGTAGTCCTATCAGGGCTAAGTGAGGAAATTTATCTGAGTTCTTTGGCACAGAGGCGGCATACAGAGAGGATAGGCTTACACTTGGGGTTCAGGGTGAGGAGAGATAAGGGTCTGAGGAAGGCCTATGCCAGACCGAGGGTCAGCAAACTACTCAAATGTATGCTTGTTGTGAGTTCTGGATCACACAGGGGCTTAACTGTTACAATGAGTCTCAGGCTCCGTGTACCCTGTGAGGTAGACACATAATCTCAAGAGAATGGGATCAGGTCCATAGAGGAAATTGGTTCCATGTCTGCCAGAAACCAAGAGCCTGAAACTCCATCCATTTTGTTAAGTGAATAGAAAGGCCCTTGAAAATTCCTTTTCGCTCCTGCTGTGAGTGCTGGGTGACCCCTGGAACACTTCCTGATGTGTTTTTCAATCACTGCAGCAGTTTCGGTCCAAACTACTGAGGTCCTGTTCTGAGGAAGCAGCTTCAGCTGAGGGGAATTATGTGGATGACTTCAGTTAGGGCTAAAGGTGACAGGCAATTGGGGAATGAGGAAGCTCGCCTGTGACAGAGGGTCCCTTAAAAATCCAGATCTGCCCATGTAATGAGCCTTACACTATGAGAAAGAACTCTCTTTATTGCTTATGTCTAGATGTCCCTACCAGTCTCATGTGGACATATGTGGGACTTTTGCAGAGGTGACTGAATTTAGAATGTATTACTAATTCATGGTGAAATTCTAGGCTTAAGGATGCTAGGATTAAGGGTGGGGGGTTGTTCTCTCAGTCCACTGATTGCCTTGGCACTGCCCAAATCCTGGTAGCCTGGATGCAGCATAAGGGACAGAAAGAGGCTTATCTCATTTCTTGCTTCCTTTTGCTATGCTACCTTCTGACCACGATGACCTTCTCCTATGCAGTGCCTGCCATGTCACTCTGCCTCAGAGCCAGCTGTATATGAATTGAAACCTCTAGAAATTGCAAGCTAGGTAATTCCTTAATACTTTATATTTGTTTGTCTGTTTTTTGTGTCAACAATGAGAAAAGTACACTCTCGCACAATTAGCTAGTTTGCATTGGTACCTGGAATCCATGGAAGTTAACCTGGCCTCAGCTAAGCCTATGTAGAGATGTGAATCAGCCCTGTACTGCTACAAATTCATCTGCGCACATGCAAATCCATTCGCCTTTTCACTACTATCAAGGAATGTTTCTGTCTCACCTCCTCTTTCCAGTGTTCCCTTAGCATCCACTAGTATGGTGAGCTGATGTTTGAAATCACTGGCTTCACTCTCTTTGATTTTTGTGAATAAACATATTGTAGTGGGAATCCTAGCATGTTTACCTTCTGTGGGCTTGCTCATCTCAGCAGGTGCAGTACCCAGGCTTCAGTTTTGACAGTATAGGAGAGATGAAGTAGGCAGTCGTGTGCCAGAAATATGTGAGATGCTTGTATATAGGGAAACATTTCAGTGAACCTCCTCACTCCTTGCCACATGGGCTGTAGTAACAAGAAATGAAGAGCGATGAATTCACAGAGCAGGATGTGTTTTGGTGAGATTGTTCAATATCCATTCAGTGGAATAAGATTTGTACAAAGGCATTCACATTGAAAAGGGAGAAGTAAAACTTTTAACAAAATAAGAAAGTGTAAGAATAACTTTCTATCATCAAAAAAAAATGCTCTGGTGCCATGCGTGGTGGGGAACTCCTGTAATCCCAGTATTCAGGAGGCTGAGGCAGGAGGATCACTACAAATTTGAGGCAACCCTGGCTGGTACAGTGAGATCAAGGCTCCCCTGAACTACACAGTGAGACCCTGTTTCAAAAACATGCTCTACAGTTGCTGTTCTTCTGCTACTTCACTGCTTTGCTGCCTTCTGCCCACCATGAACTGTTGCTCCTCAGTGATGGCCATCTGTCATGATACTCTCCTTTGAAGCCAGCCAAGTGTGACCTGAAACCTGAACAAATTATGAATTAAATAAACCTTTCCACCTCTGGCTTTGGGTAACTTTGTCTCAGAAGTGAGAAAAGGTAACTAACACAAAATGTAGTTCTGGGACTGGGGCCATGCTATGACTACCTGCCGTGTGGTTCATGAGCCTTTGAAACTGACTCATAGAAAAGGTTTGGAAAGGTTTGAAGATGCCATTTGAAGAAGCAGGCTTGGAGAACCTTAAACTACACTTTGCTGGACATTCTGGTCAGAGTTCAGAAGACCAGAATGCTGATGAAATGCTCCTGGTAAAGACCAGGCTCAGGAGGTTTCTTCCAGGGAGGACAGCACTGGCTATTGGACTCCAACTGATATGTTATGCACTTTGATCATATCCAGAGACTTTTCCTGAGACTGAGATTAAGGGGAGTAGACTAATTAATCTGGTAGAAGAAATTTCAAGGCAGGCAAATGTTGTGGTGGTGACTTGGCTAACTTTCAGGACTTTTGGCCAGACTTATGTTGAGAATCAAGAGCAAAGAGCCCAGCAGAGTAATTTACAATGTTTTTAGTTTGGCCAAAAAGGAAGTTCCATTAAAGCTGAGGCCTACAGGGATGGAATGAAAGAGAAATTGGTTGCTGAAAGGAACAGCAAGAAAAAGCTAATTTTTTCAGAAGACAACAATAGAAAAGATGGCCTGAGGACATCACAAGAAACAACAGAGTTCCATCTTTTGCAGCCTCAAAATTGCAAAAATGAAAGACTTTTCTATAAGAAGAAAGTCCCAAAGCACCATGTTCCAGAATGATGATAGCCTAGGAAGTTGTTCCTTGGGATTTAGTTCATAGCTCTGGACCCTGTCAGCCAAGAAAGAAGGAAGCCTGGCTACTGCTCCACCTGGTGGCAGACCTTTCCATCATTGATATGACGCTACAGAATGGAAAAGTTGTGGGTTCAGGAAGGCATCTACCTGGATTTCAGAAGGCATGGGAGGCTAGGTGGTATGCCCCTGAGAGGGCAGAGTATGAAGCTGTGAGTATAAAACTGAAGGTGCAGTGGAGACCCCAGAAGTTTGGGGAAGCAAGTAATGTGGATTGGTGGAGGAAAGGTACAAGGAGGAAGCAGAGATGGCCCAAGAAAGAAGCAGTGGAAGCTACAATCCACAGCAACGCCAGAGCAGCAGAGCCACACAATCCTCTCGGTGTTCACATCTTGCCAGAGACAGGCTCAAATGCTGCACATGAAACTATAAGGCTTAATGTTTTTCCTGCTGGATTTTGGATTTGCCTTTGGTCCCTTCATCTGTATCCCCCTCTCTTTTTTTGATAAGCATTTTATATTTCTCCAAGGCAAGACAATGAAGTGCCCCACACAAGAACACATAGATGATGTAGTCATTTGTGGGAAGAGACTTTATCCTTACAGGGTTTTGTAATTACCAGCTGTGCCTGTGGATCCAACAGGGATAGCCAGACCAAAAATTCAAGGCCCCATTGGAGTAGTAGGAAATACTACAACTCCCATGATGTAGTGGAGCCATGGCACGCAGGGTTCCCAGTATGTATCTGCCTCCTTATTTTTATTTTTATTTTTTATTTTCAAAGTAGAAGAATGAAAACACATTAAGAAACAGACAGCCACTTACAGCGTAGCACAAGAATACTACAATCGAAACTAGATTACAGACAAGGCTCTCACCATGCAGTTCAGACTGTTTTTGAACTCACTTTATAGCTCAGCCTGGCCAAAATCTCACAACGATCCTCCTGTCTGAGCCTCCCACGTTCTGGGATTACAGGCGTGCACCACCTCAGCCAGTGTTTCATTGCAGAAACAGTTTCTGGAAATTTTTTTACATCAAGGAAGTCTACACTGTTCTGGGGTGAGTCCTCAACCATTGGGTGTTTGGAGTGAGTGTAGAAGACCTTGACTGATTGACTGGTTGCTGTGCTTCCTCTTTCATCTTTCAAGGTTTCCTGCTTCTAGGATTCAGCTGTTACTCGTTCGCCAGGAGCATGTATGTAACCACTGTGACACTATCCAGCCTCAGATAATATAATAGATGCTGGAAACTGTGGTGAGAAATGATAGAAAAGAATGAAGAGGTCTGACTGCATGAACAGATTATGATGCAGAGAGTTAATTTTTAATTAAAAGCAAAGCTCCATGAAAATAATTGCAATCCAAGTGAAGATAATGAATTACTCAAACCAAGCTACCCATGGTAATAAATTATTTTAAAAAATCATGCTCTAGAGTTCATGATTCAGTTTAGAGAGATCACTGGATACAATATTATTATACTTGCATTTTTATACTGAAAATTAAAAATTGGAAATTGATGAACTGTATGATTTAAAATAAGACTAGAAAATATGAATTAAAAGGAATGTCTCACAAAAGATGAAGACTTGTAAATTGAGACAGACATTGGAAAGAAGATCTAAATAAATAGAAATGTACTTTTAATCAATAACTACATGATTTAATAGTACTACAATAAATAATTATTCCCAAATAACTTGATATATTCAATTGGCTCAAAAAAAACAGTCTAACATTCATAAAAATGCAAAAGACCTAGAAAAACCTAAAAAATCCATCAATGTAAAATAAAGTAGGAGTGACCTTACTGCATTTCAAAAATTATAAACTAACAACAAGCATACAATGAAAAACTCTATAAATGTATCCACGGAACAGAACAAAGTACAGGAATAAATCCCATGTCTTTGCATATACACACAACTAGTTATGGGAAAGATGTAAATTAAGATTAAAGACAAATAGGAGAGTCAATGCAACAACTACTTCTGAAAGCACTGCATATCCATATGAAAAGAGTAAACTTCATTCCATACTATACATATCCTTAACTACATCTAATGATATTTACAGTAACAGACATTTTTTATTAGATTTATCATGGCTGGGACAAAATACTTTAGCCATAGAGACCAAAATGACAAACAAGTTAGGCTACTGCCTTGTGCTTCCTGAACTAACCTTGGAAACAGTAGAAGAGAGAGGCAATAAAGTCTAGTGAACACACATAAGTAACTAAATGTAAACAAGGGAACATGGGGAATCCCTGGAGGAGACTGGAGACTGTTGACCTAGGACTTGTATGGGGATGGGGCAGAACAGATGGAGGTCTATGCTGGGGCCTACATAAGGTGGCTCATGACAGCATGAGTGGGTAGAAGTTTTCATGGCCCTGCTTCTACAACACTGCACAGTCTGAGGCAACACCTCATAACAGAGATGTCAGTGGCCCAGGGAAACTTGATGCCAGCAGGAAATTGGAGAGAGTGTGGCCCCATTGATTGTGCTAATAACCACCTGCACCCACCATGGTGGGTGAGGACTGGCTTTCAAAACAACTTCTGTTTAAGGAACATAAGAATTCAAGAGAAATTAAAAAGAAATCATAGCCATGAATCATGCATAGTAACCATAGTTATTCTATGATCATATAAGAGTATCCTCCCTTCTGCCCCAGGGAACTCTGGGAGGCAGATTTTCCCTGTGATGTGAACATTCCCATGTCCATGGAGGTGGAGGGTCTAGGCTGTGCCAAAAGGCAAAATGAAGACCCCTGGGGAGGTAAAAGTGACCTATAGAATACACTTATTATCCACCTGTCACACTCCAGGCACAAGGATGAATGTGGTATCTACTGACTGTCACCTCTTTGGCTCAAAGAAATGGACTTGCTCTGAGGTGGACACTTCATGTGTCAGGAGTGGAGGAGGCCCGTGTTTGTTAGGGGCCAAGCTAAACGCTGAAGAGGGAGAGTGGAAGGCTCATCCCAGAGAGACTCTCATCAAACAATCCAGACATGCTCTTTTGTCATGTTTGCATGGCCAGGAAGGATGTTCAAGTGAGACCGAAGTGCCCCTCAGTGGTGCTTGAGAGTCTGGTTCTGGGTCTGAGGGCAACAGATTCAGGTCCATAGAGGATAGGGTATAGGCTTTGACAGGAACCAAGCTAGTGATCCCTAGGGAAATTGGTGGGACAAGAAGGCTCTTGCTACTCCTGCAGTCTGACTGCAGGCCCATTGCTGGAATCAGGGTCTACAGACTGCACCACACTTGGTTAGAGCAACAGCAGAGCTTGTTGTCAGGTTCAGCCTTCAGGTAAGGGGAGTAGCATAGTTGAGGTTCCCCTAAGGTTCATTTATGGGCTATGGGCAGAGTAGAGATGTCCCAACCCAGAGAAATTTTCCTGAGGCCCTCTGGATCTACCTCTCCTGTCAGCCTTGGACCTCACAGGGGTAATGAGGTACAGACTCAGGGATCCCTGTGAGATAGGGCCTTGGATAGTAGGGAACAGGAAGACATCCATCAGGGAATGGGGTACAGGCTCTGCCAGGAACCACTATGTTGATCTAAAGGAAGGTACTCAGCCCTGGATATCCCTCATAAATTCCTGGACATGACACCCACTGACTGTGCCTACTTTGGATCAGAGTAAAGACAGGTCCTCTGCTGAGCTGGGACATTTAGATGACAGGTGTAGAGAGGGTATGACTTAGTCAGAGGTTACAGTGAGGGGTGGGTGTGGAGAGTGAGGAAGCCTCACAAGAGAGAAAGCTGCCTTGAAGAATCCACATTTTCCCTGTTGTTAGCCTTATACTCCTGGGATGAATTCTCTGATGAGGGTTTGATTTTGCCTTAGGGACACAGTGCAGAGATCGAGCCTTATGCTGAGGGCTTGGCATCAGGAGGGAGAGAGGGAGAGGACCTGGGCTCAGTTAAGATCAGTTGAAGGATGTGGGAAAAGTGAGGACAATTCACCTCAAAGAGAAGTTCCCTGAACTTTCAAGTACAGCCTTTGCCTAGTTTTGGAAATTCAGAAAGTAAATAAGATACAAAATCTGAAATAGATATTGAGAAAGGGAAAGAAAATGCTCAAAAGGAAAGAATTGGGGTGGGGAAAAGGAGAAAAGAAAAGGAAAAAGAAAAAGGTGTATGTATACACTTGATAGGTAACGTGATTACTACTAATTCT
>PVLD010034754.1:0-12390 GCA_004027595.1 Dinomys branickii | reverse complement strand
AAAAAAGATATGATGCTTAAAATGAAAACCATTAGAGCAGAAACAAACAGAAAAATAGATGAGCTTATAAAAATGATGGAAATCACAAATACCCAAAATGGGAAACAAATATAATCCATGAAACAGATAGCTATACACAAAGTCAACACTCAAAAATCAATAGCATTCCTGTATACAAACAAAAAAAAAAGAGAGAGAAATTAAGGAAGCCACACCCTTCACAATAACATCCAAAAAAAATGAAATACTTAGAAATCTACCTAGCAAAAGAAGTAAAAGCTCTATACATTAACAATTACAGGACTGTGAAAAAGGAGATTGAAGAGGATATCAGAAAATGGAAAGGTAACCCTTGATTACAGATAGGAAGAACTAACATTGTGAAAATGGCCATACTCTCAAAACTGCTATATAGGTTTAATGGAATCCCAGTGAAAATATCATTATCATACCTCATAGAACTAGAGAAAACATTCCTCAAATTCATTTGGAATCAGAGGAGACCTACAGTAGCAAGAGCAAATCTGGTCAACAAAGGCAAGGCAGGAGACAAAACAATCCCCCACTTGAAACTATACTACAAAACTATTATGATAAAATCTGCATGATCCTGGCAAAAAAAGAAACCCAAGGAACACTGGAACAGATTAGAAGATGCAAACAAAACTACAAACACACTCAGTCACCTCATCTTCGATTAAGGGGCCAAATATGTTCCCTGAAAGAAAGATAGCCTCTTTAATAAATGGTGCTTGTAAAACTGGCTTTCCACATGCTGAAGACTAAAACTAGATCCATGTTTCTTATCATGCACTAAAGTAAAAATGGATCAAAGATCTAAATATTAAAACAAAAACACTGAATCTACTGGCAGAGAAAGTAGGTAGAAATCTTGAAGACATAGGTGTAGGCAGAGACTTCATGAACAAAACCCAAACTGAATGCGAAATACTTGAAGGAATCAACTATTGGAATCTCATCTTACTACAAAGCTTTTGCATATCAAAAGAAATCACCAACAGAGAGAAAAGACAATCTACAGAGTGGGAAAAAATTTTAGCCAACAGTCCCTAAGACAAAGGACTTCTATCTAGAACATACAAAGAATTGAAAAAAATCGGTTACCCCAATTTAAAGACCCAGTCCAAAAAATAGGCATCTGAGATGAATATGCATTTCTCAGATGAAGAAATACAGATAGGAAATATATGAAAACATGTTCAACATAATTAGTCATTCAAGAGATGCAAACTAAAACAACACTGAGATTCTATCTCACCCCAGAAAGAATGTCTACCATCAGGAAGTCAACCAATAATAAATGCTGACAGGGCTGTGGGGAAAAGGAACCCTTCTGCCTGTTGGTAGGACTGTAAACTGGTGCCAACACTGCAGAAATTAGTGTGTAGATTCCTCAAAAACTAGGATGAGAGGTCCCATTGGACCCAGGTATTCCCCTTCATTGTATTTTCCTAGAAATATTAAAAAACATACTACAGTAATATATCAACTATTGGAATCTCATCTTATTAAAAAGCTTTTGCACATCAAAAGAAATCACCAACAGAGTGAAAAGACAATCCACAGAGTGGGGAAAAATTTTAGCCTACAGTCCCTTATAGCTAACAAAAGGAGAACAGAGCTATAAAATGAGAAACAAATAGTTAAAACAAATTGTAAGTAAACTAAAATTTAACCATACTAACAAAGCCCTAGGAAATGTACACCTGGTGATCATGATGTGCCACTTTTGTAAAATTCTTAAATGAGGTAATGTGGTTACCTTACCATGGTTACTTGTAAAAGTATAAAAACTCAGCACAAAGTTCTCTGGTTGCCAACATCTTGTTCTTCTGACTCTTGGTCAGTGGTGTCAGTGATGTGCTTCAATAAAGCTGTGTTTGTTCCCACATTTTTGGCTTCTCATGAGTACCTATCTCATTGAATCTCTCCCTAACAGTTGGAGGCCCTGGCCATGGGATGAGCTTCAAAAGAAGGACCCTCATTTGAGAAGGCCCTGGGCCTCGCAGCCTTGTCAGCGGCTCTCTGGGTACAGGGCTCCCCCACTGATTTCAGCTGCCCACCAGGAGGATGACTGTGAGGTGAGGTGGGACACACCGGGGCTGTGAAATGGGACAACTAAGCTCTGCTCTCGACCTAGGTAAGATTTAAAACTGGAATTGTCTTTGGGCTTGTCAAGAAACTGGTTTTTCTTTCCAGACTGGTGATTTGATGGGCCTGGGCTCCCAGACATGGCCGCTGTGTGGTCTCAGTGTAGCTCAGAATTTGTGCAGAGCTTTGTCTCTGAATCTTGCATCAGAGTTTGTCTCTGAGTTTGATTTAGATTTGGTCTATTCTGAACTCTAATTTTTCTTTCCAAATTGATAGTTGTAATGGCCCAAGTACCCAGCTGCTTGCTAGACTGACCGAATGCTTGACCTCTGATTCACCTCAAACAGCTAAAGTCCATGTACAGTAACAATTATTGTTTAAAGGTTTCTTGATCTTTCTCAGAAAGAATTCAAAGAGCATTGCCCGTCCCTGCCAAAAACAGGACAGTTACCCAAGCATAACGTCCCTGCTACACCTGTGTATTCATTGTGGTTTTTGTCTTTATAAGCCCTGCATACAATGGGCTCGGGGCTCTCACTTCTCAGCCTTGAAACAGAGGCGTGAGTGGGGGCCGTTGGGCTCAACTATTAAAAGCGCTACTAAATTCTAATTTGGCTGTTTGGGAGTTTATTGTTGTCGGACCCGTCTCAATAGTCGGGAGCAGTAAATAATTTTGGGACTATTTTTGTTTGTGTGTGTGTTTGGAGTTTTCCAAAATCACCCAAAATTTCAGGATACTGTAGTCTAGGGCTTTTGTTTGGACTGTTGACTGAATGGGGGAAGAAAGACCTGCTAAAGTAAACTGTTCTCTCCTTGTTCTAAATTGAGCTATCATGGGCTTGGCAGTCGGTAAGCCCTCCATTCTGGTTTATGCCTGATTAAGAATTTTGACATATTTAGAAGTGCTATGTGCTTGTGGATATTCACATTGAGTTCCGGTAATTAAGCAAAGGTCCCCTAAGCAGAAAGCCCCTGTTTTGTCCTCAGTGCCTGAGGAAGATGATGCTCCCTTTTGTCTCCCAATTCAGCCTCTGCACTGTCTCGATTCTCCTGAGCCACCACGCACCTCGCCTTGCCTGCTTCCTCATTGCCACAGCACAGCAAGGGCCACCCACTGCAGCACCGACCCTGTGGCTTTCCATTCTTCTCAGTGCTAGAGGCAGCCTTCCCCCTAGCCTATAACAGATTCAGACCAGGAAGTCTCCTCCTCAGATCCAGTCCTGGTCTTGCCTCTCTGGCAGGCTGCTGTGGTGGGGCCAAGAGGAAACCCTGAATCGCCAATTGGAGAACTCAATATCCCCCTTTTCAGAGGAGACTTGGTTTTTGATTACTCCCCTGGAATCAGTATTTAAGACTCATTGCCCCACCTGGGATAATTGTCAACAGATAATGTCAACTTTGTTTCCTTCAGGGGAGGGAAAGGATTTTAAAGGTGACTGAGAAACAAATGAGATTAGATATGGGAAAAACTACACAGGACAAAGAAACTCCAACTGGGATTACAACACTGAGGAGGGGCTAAATGCTTTTAAAAAGTCATCAGCTTTGAGGAAAGGGTTTCTTTCTATGGCTTATCACCCCACAAACCTACATAAGGTAGTAGAAATGTTGGCCCCTGATATCTGCCACAAGCTGCAGAAATTGGAAGGTAGTGCAGGGATGAACTTGTCCCAGCCAGTAGAGATGACCCAAAAATTATTTCATAAGAGAGAGGATTCAGAATGGAGATTTAAGCAGGAAAAGAGAACAATAACCACAGCAGCTTACAAGGAGGCCCAGTCAAAAGCTACGAAAAGAGACAAACACAGAGATCATTGCACTCCCCTAGATCCAGACCAGTGTGCCTATTGCAACAAAAAGGGACATTACAAATAGGAATGTCCAACGTTGCTAGAAAAGGGGAAAAGAGACAAAAGGAAAGTGTTTGTGATGGAATCAGAGGAAGTTTCAAATTATGGTGTCATGAGTCTGTCTCTCAGTCCCAAGGAACCCATGCTAACCACCAATATAGGGGAAAAACCTGTTAGATTCTTAATACTGACACATACGTATAGGAAGTTACTCACCAGTAGCTCCAATGCTAGGTCAAAAAAAATTGTTATGATTCAATTTAGTTAAAATTTGAGTGCACTCTAATTTTATAAGCAAATCTTGTGTTTTTTGTCTCTTTGTCCAATCTGTAAACAGCTGTTTTATTTGAGCTCAACAAATGTTTCTTCTTTTTTTATTTTTTTTTACTTTTGAAGCAATTGTCTAAAATTTAATTTGGCTTATAGATAAACATCATCTAAATTAAAGATATGCTTCCACCAAAAGTTACCAGCTGGTCAAAAATTGTTAAAATTGGTTTTACAAATGTAATGCTTATTGTTGTTTATGTATTATGATTTGAGTCTCTCATTGTTCAAATTTAATGTATTAAGTATTGAGATAGTGTTTTCATGGATTATCAAAAATTTGTTAAAATAACTAAATAGAAATCTCTTAGGGTGGGGAGAGATTATTAGACAGGACTCTGATTGATGAATACAAAGCAGCTGCCTTGAATAACATTAACCAGGTTTTGCTCATTAATAATGAGCCCCAAAAATCTCCACAACCTTATGGGAGACACTCCAATAAATATCATTCAAAATATTTTACTGTGTTATATTTACATTGGTCATTGTCAAAAGGTTAAGTTTTCAAAAATAATGACACTGTTATTGTTAGTTTCATGGTATATTAAATGTATTAATGCCTTCCAAATGTACAACATTCTAAAATGTAAAACTGAGATTTACATAGTAGTGATAGACATTGTCTTTTGGATTCAGACATTTGCCTTTCTCTTATGCTCCAGACATTTGTGGTAAGAGGCTCATGTCAGGTCCATATGAGGTCATCAGTAAAATGATAATTAATAATGGAAACCATCTGAATTATTATTAGCACTAGTTTAAGATGAAACATGATGACCTAGAAAGTAGGCATCTGGTCTTTTCAAAGTGTTAAAGCTCTCTTTCATGAGTAGTTTTACATGTAATTCACTACTAACTTTGATTTTGCTTTATGTCATTATTACTCTATAATTGTTTAATTTTCATAATACCTTGTCTTTTTTTACTTATTTTGAAGTGCTTTTATGTTACATGTTGGTAGGCCTAAATATTTTGTTTCTTGTATAAAAAATTTTGTTTCATGTATATGTTAAGACTTTTTAAACTGTCCTTTGTAATTTGATAAGCCCTATTTGTCAGTATATTAAAAATAATATTACTATTGCAATATTTAATATACATAGTGCTTATTAGGACTATGGCTCTGTTTAGATAAGCTTCTTATGATGGCAGAATTCTTTAGAAACTCAAGCTACATCGATCCTGTTTGGCTGCAATACAAGTTTGGCATTGTGTCACTTCACTTATTACAAGAATTAATTTGTCTATTTTGTTAGCCATTGACCTAATATCTTCATGTTTTTCTTTAGTTAAGCTGCACATGCACACATGACATTTGGGCATTCTTAGTGCCAAATTTTTGTGGTATGACACAAATAATTTCATTTACCTTCTCTGGGCCTTTTATGTTTATCTGTAGAAATGATGTATCGAATGAACTGACTTTTTCTGATCCTTCCTAGAGTATCTTTTCTTTCTGAGAACTTAACTGATCACATATTCAGAAACACTTACATATACAGAAGTGTGATCAGACACTATATTAGGAATTTAAAAGTATCAAACATCCCTACTTAAAAGGAGCACATAATGTGTCTAGGAAAAATCAACTAGTTACATAAACTGATAAAATTAATAACAGCCCAGACAATGTTACAAATTTCTTCAATGACATAAAGACAACAAATTAGGTAAAAACTACATATGCATTAGGTAAAGATAATTGACTAAAAGGTTATTCTATTCCAAGATGGACATTTAAATGTGTTATAAAAATATCATCATGGCTGTTATGTTATAACACTATGCTTAAATTTTCTCTGTAAAACTATATAATTGCTGTCTCTTAACATTCTACAAGGATTCATCTAATAGAACATTCATGCTTGGCAAGAAGTAACAATTCTCTGGCTGTACTTTATATTTCAAGGCTCTTCTGGATGTTCAGCAACTGAGGTTTGGACACCAAAAATGAAGATGATAGATGGGCTAAAAGGATAACCAATATGGCCCTAGCCCTCCAAAAACAGTGCCAGTCTTAGAATACTCCTTTTTTTGCTGGTTCACAAGTTTAAGACAAATGGGCATCACCCAGTGCAGGACCTGTGAGTGGTAAATGCCCTGGTTGTAACCCTTCTCCGTACTATACCCAACCCCTATACCTTGCTTAGTCTGCTCCCACCTACTGGACTTGGTATACTGGGTTAGATTTGAAAGATGTTCTTCTCTGTGTTCCTTTGTTTGCTGCATCCTAAGAGTTGCTCACTTTTGGGTGAGAGGATCCACGGGGGGCAACGAAAGTGTACTTCACTAAGGGGACCTTGACTTTACCTCTCTTTTACTGGCATCATTAGAGCCACCTGAGCGTGACTATGTGACAAGAATCGAGGCAGTCTGCTCAGCCAGGACATACCACAGGACATGCCCCTCCAGAGCCCTGACCTGTCCCTGTTTTCAGATGGCAATTATGTGGTCATCGATGGGACTCAGAGGGTGGGGGCAACGGTTGTCACCCTGAGCTGACTGTCCAGTCCAACGCTTTGTCTCTTGGAATGTGGGCACAAAACTCTGAACTGGTGGCCCTTACTTGGGCCTTGAGGATAGGAAAAGACAAACGAATGTTTACAGTGACTCATTATGCCTTTGCCGCTTTGCATGTACATAGCGCCATCTACCAGGAAAGAAGCCTCCTAACCATGGGCAAAAAAGACATTAAAAACTCTCAGGAGATGTTAAATTTGCTACAGGCTGTTTTGCTGCCCACTGAGTAGTCATGATCCATTGTCCGGGCCATCAGAAAGAAAGTTCTCTAGAGGCTCAAGGAACCCGAGCACCAGATCTAGCAGCCAAACAAGCTGCTGTTGGAGACTTACACTGAGCTCTAGTGGCTCCACTCCTCAAACCACCCAGGTATTCAAAAGCAGAACTGAAGTGGGCCACAGCACAGGGGGCTATAGGACAAAATGGATGGCAAGTTTTGCCAAAAGGAAAGGTGTTCCTGAGGCTGTAAGATACTTTGTGATCCAGGAACTACATAGCTGTACTCACTTAGGAAAGACAGCCATGGCAGAACTGCTTTGCCACCACTCCTATATCCCTAGACTTTGGACCTTATGCACTTGTGTAGCAAATCACATGTGCAGCTTGCTCTCACAACAATCCAGTTTCTCACCCACAGCAACAGCCTGGAGTCCGGAGACAAGTGATACTGCCCTTTGAGGGTGTTGAGGTGGACTTTATAGCAATCAAACCCACCAGTGGAAACAAGAAATATCTGTTGGTCCTTATTGTTCAAGTTGGGTGGAGGCCATTCTCACAAGGACTGAGACATCCAGGGAGGTGATAAAAGCCCTGCTGGAGTCAATCATTCCCCAGCCCAGGCTCGCCATAGTGGTAGGTTCAGATAACAGACCTGCTTTCACGAGTTGAGTGGTGCAGAACTTTTCCACAACCTTAGTGCTGTAGTAGAAGCTGCCCACTATCTACTGGCCACAGAGTTCTGGCCAGGTAGAGAGACAAAATCGAACTTTAAAGACTATCCTAGCCAAGCTTTGCCAAGAGACTGGGAGAAACTAGGTTACTATGTTTCCAATGGTCCTACTGAGGTCTCACTGTACCCCATACTGGGATGAAGCTTACTCCATTTGAGATCATGTTTGGGAGGCCTCTCCCATTTTTGCCTCTTCTGGGAGGACTATATATGTCCTGAGAGAGAAAAATATGTCCTTGCAGGGGGAGTAGTAGGGCAAGAGAGACTCCATTTTCCTTTTGTAACTCCATTTTAAAAGTTACAAACTTTAGCTGAGCTCAATTCTCTACTCCCTCCCTTATAACTAACAAAAGGAGAGCAGAGCTATAAAATGAGAAACAAATAGTTAAAACAAATTGTAGGTAAGCTAAAATTTAACCATACTAACAAATCCCTAGGAAACACAAACCTGGTGACCATGATGTGATATTTTTTAAAAAAGTTCTAAATGAGGTAATGTGGTTACCATGGTTACTTGTAAAAGTAAAAAAACTCAACACAAAGTTCTCTGGTTGCCGACATTTTGTTTTTCTGACTTGGTCAGTGGTGTCAGTGATGTGCTTCAGTAAAGCTGTGTTTGTTCCCACATTTTTGGCTTCTCATGAGTACCTATCTCATTGAATCTCTCCGTAACACTGATAGAATCATTGTTGAATTCTACAAAAATTTGGAGAACATTTAATGCCACTAATGCTAAAACTCTTTAATGAGATTGAAATGGAAGCAATACTCCCAAAATCATTCTTGGAAGCAAGTATTTACCATGATTCCAAAACCAGAGAAGGACCGAACCAAAAAAGAAAATGACAGCCAATCTCCCTAATGAACATAGATGAAAAAATCATCAATAAGGCAAACAGAATACACAAATCATCAAGAAGATTATACACTATGACCAAGTAGGACTCATCCCAGGGATGCAGGGATAGTTCAACATATGCAAATCAATAAAATATAATACACCATTTCAACAGAGGCAAAGACAAAAATCACATTATCATTTCAATAGATACAGAAAAAACTTTTGACAAAGTCCAACACCACAGAATATTGAAATAGATGTTTGTTATGGTTGATACATTGTATCAACTTGGGGAGTCTAGAGGTTTAGCTGCGTGACTCAGGAGGAAGCCAGGGTGCTTACTTTGTACACATCCTGAGCCTATGGAAGAGGAGGGCATGGAGATTGTGTGAGAGGTATATGCTCCCTGGATGGGGGTAGGCTGTTTACAATGTAAGGGAAGAAAGGAGGCTGCTGCTTGCAGCCATTCCTCCCTTTTGCTGGTTGTTTTTGCTGTGCTCTGCTGCCATGAACAGTTTGTCCTCTGCCATGTGCCACTCTGCCTCAGAACCAGCCAAGTATGGACTGAAATCTCCACACACTGTAAGCTAAATAAACCTTTCCTTCCTTCATTTTGGGCATTGGGTATTTTATCTCAGCAACGAGAGAAAAGTAACCAAGACAATGTTCTTTACCTCAATCTGGTAAAAGTTATCTATGACAAATCAACAGCCAGCATCCTACTAAATGGTCAAAAATTGAAAGTTTTCACTCCAAAATCAGAAACAGGACAAGGATGTCCCTTGTCATCACTCCTATTCAAAGTAGTTCTGGAAATATTATCTGAAGCAATTAGACATGATAAAGAAATATAAGGAATAATAATAGGAAAGGAAAAGGTTAAAATATCATTATTTGCAGATGACATGATTCTTTACATAGAAGACTCCCCAAAATAGGAAGAAATTGTTCAAAAGGAAAGAAGAATTAGGGAGGGGAAGAGGGAAAGGAAAAGGATAAAAAGGATAAAATAGAAGCAAAGCTTTGTAAATAAGGTGGGAAAGAGGGGTTGAAGGGAGGGAAGGAGATTAGGGGGAAAAGAGGAATCAAACTATATCATATACAGGTACAAATTCCTGAAGATAAACGTGATCATGATGTACACCTACAGTGTACCAATACAATTAATCAAATAGAAAAGAGATTCAGTATAAATAAAATAAAGTCTTGATACAAGTAAACTGTGGTAAATTATGTACCATGTATAATTAGATCAATCAGCAAAAATCTATAGGAAATATATTCAAAGCCTATGTAGGTAAATCAAAATAGAATTTTTTAAAGAGAAAGGGTCTCATTATATTGCCCATGTGGACTCAAGCAATCATCCTGCATTAACTTGCCAAGTAGATGGCACTATAGCCATACATGTCTACATAAAATAGAATTCTTTAAAAGGTTCATGCAGCACTCAGTAAGGCTGGAAATACTGAAGAGGAAGAACAGAAAACAGAGAGAACAAACAGCATGAAAGAGATGTCAAACTTAACCCTTAACTTCTGAATGCTTACATTAAATGTAATGACTGAAATAGATCAATTAAAAAGACAAATTGACAAAGCAGTTAAAGACAACATGGCCCAAACATACTATTTACAGAAAACCTACTTCAAATATAATGACACAGGTAAGTTGAAAATAAAAGGATATAAAAATATACCATGCAAATACAATAAACAGATAAAATAGCCTTCAGAACAAAGAATACCAGAGACAGAAACATATTACATAATGATAAAAATTGTCAATTTCCTAGAAGACACACAAAAACTAAATATGTTATACCAATCGATACAACTGCAAGATAGACAAAACAAAATAGACTTTAATATCACACTCAACAATTGAAAGAATTACTAGACAAAAATGAGTAATGATATAAAAATGAGCACACAACCATCAACCAATAGAATGTACTATTTATAGAACATTTCACCTGTCAACAGATAAACATTCTTTTCAAGAGCATAGCTAAACTTCCTGAAGAAAAATTATCACGTGTGTCATAAAGTAAGCCTGAACAAATGTGAACTAACTACAAATGTGCTCAGTAAGTACAGAGAAACCAATAAGAAAAAGGCAAGAAGAAAATCTCTAAACATTTGGAAATTAATCACACACATGAATATACCATGAATAATAGAATCTCAAGAGAAATTTTAAAACTATGTATAACTGAATGAAAATATTACATATCAGAATTGTGTGATGCAACTAAAATCAGTGCAAGGAGAGAAATGTATAAAACAACATACACTGGAACAGAGAAAAACTCTCAAGCAAATAATCTGAGCATCCTCCCCACCTCAAGAAAGCAGAAAGGAAAATTATTCCAAGGCAAATAGAAGGAAGGAAATAATGATAAACACAGAAATCAATGGAATTGAAAAAAACTATTCAGAATATTAATGTTACTGGGAAGCTCACTCCTAACAAAGTGAGGAGCCAGCTCCTCACTTCTTTGGTCCTTGATTCTCTGTGCCCTTGATGAAAGAATTCAGTTAAGACATCCAGACCATGCAGATGTATAGGTGTAATTGAACATAAAGTAGATGTAGTTGTACCTTCAAGTGAAAAAGCAGCCTGTGCCATTAAGGTATTCGCACTGAGTGAGAGTATGGATGCCTTGTGCAAAACAAGGTTCCCTAGGACTCAGGGAAGTATGGGGATTACAAGGTTTATCAACATTTTACCTAAAAGTTACTTTGGAATTGTAAAAACAAATCTTCCTACTCTAGATGGTCAATGTTTCCTCGGGGGTTTTAATCATTTAAGAAACTTACCAAAGACATATAAAAAATATAAGTTCTTAATTTAAACCAGGTCTCAGTCCAGTGCAGAAGGTTCTTTAAAGAACATTTCATTTTTTATATCATTGGGCTGTAGGCTCCAGCTATGAGTTCAGTACACCTTGTTCTGGAGTTAGCTGCCCTGATGGTTATGTATCAGAAGAAATGTGCATAATGTGTAACTGTCACTGGACAAGTTCTAAGGAAGTTCCCAAGATAAAGAACCTAGACCCAACATGCCTGTACAATTAAGGTACAGGTTTTATTAGGCAAAGATTAAAGTTTAAAGTACACACTCAAATAGAGTAAAGGCTCTCAAAAGAGAGAGAGAGGAACCTTATGTTATGGACCTGGGCATATTTAAGCGGTATTGGGGATACCTTCAAGACGGGTGATGTAGGATGTGTATTCCTGCTCTCCAGGTCCATATGGTGAGTAAAGTTAGAACGCAAACCACTTACATGTATTTGAAGCTGAAAAATGCTGCCCACAAATACTGCTGCTTTCATGAAGGTGGTCTGTAAGAGGAAGCACAATTTGCAGGTGAAAAAGGCGAGTGAAAAACTTTTCACAGATGAAAAGTTCAAGGCAGGTGAAAAAATTTTCACAGATGAAAAGTTCAACCTATAGGTAAACAGTAATTGCCAGGCTTGTGGTATCATGGGGAAAAGTGGGAAAAAGTGTTAATTGTGTGTGAGTAACTTTTATGTCCTGAAGCTACAGTTTTTCTTAAAAGCACAATTTTTGAAGTATTGTTTTCCTTGTCTCCTTTCTCTTTATTTCCTTTAGCCTATCTCATAAATTTAAAATGTCCTCTGGGTTGGAGACAAAACAAGTGATTATAAAAGTATTTACACTGAAGTCTTTCTTTACTTAACTGGCATCACACGTTACTTTGGACTCCTCTCTGTCCCTCTGCCCTGATGTCTAACTACCTGCTTCACATTAATAAAGCAAAAA
>PVLD010034753.1:0-12390 GCA_004027595.1 Dinomys branickii | reverse complement strand
CCAGGTAAGACTGAGTGGACTGGGATCAAATGGGAAAGCGAGTCACGTAACAAGCGGGCATGCAGAGCGGGGCTTTTCCCATAAGGGTTAGGTCAGGGGCTTTTCCCATAAGGATCGGGTCAAAGACTCTTTGGTGGTCAATCCCTGTTGTTCATCCCTGGGGAGGTATGTGGATGCATTTGTTTAGTCTTCCGTCTTGAGGTCTGGCCCACAGGTATGTTATCTTTTACCCTTGTTACTCTTAAGTGAAGTTTATTTATTTATTTTTTTCTTCTTTTTGAGACAGAGCTTTGCTATGTAGCCCAGGCTTTTCCTCAAACTTACAGTGATCCTCTTGCCTCAACCTCCTGAGTGCTGAGATTAGATATGCACCACCACACTTGGCTCTTAAGTGAAGTAATAACATTTAAAATTTCTCAGTTTTAATATTAATCATGGCAAATATATATATATATATATATATATATATATATATATATAATATGTGTGAACAAAAACCTTCTGGAGCATAAAAGAAATCTGAGTTCAGAAAATTTGAGAACCTTTGAATTAGGATATCATTATTTTTCAGAGTCAATGAAGTGATGGATCTAGGCACTGATCAATGGTCATTATGTGACAGAGAGAGAGAGAGACTCCTGATGTCCTGATGAAGAGTTATAACATCTCTTATGAAGTATTCCTGCCAAAAAAGAAAATCAAATGTGATTTGGAGAAAGCCTCTAGACTTTCCTAGCAGAGACAAAGCAGAACCTAGGGGCCAGGTGCGGTGGTGCACACCAGTAAGCCCAGCTACTCAGGAGTCTGAAGTAGGAGGATCATGAATTCAAGGCTGCCTGGATACTTGGTGAGACCTTGTCTCAAAGTAAAATTTCATGAAGATTTAGGGGTGTAACTTAGCGGTAGAGCACTTACTTAGCCTGGGTGAGTGCCTGAGTTCCATCTTCCGCACCATGTGTGCATGTGCACATGTGTACACACACACACACACACACACACACACACACACACACACATCCCAGGGTACAAGAAGCAAACCCCAGCATCACAGGTCATTCCATATGATGAACAACTCCATTTCTTCAATAAGTAATTTGCCGGGGGTGAGGGTGGGGAGTGCAAACCATGGCTTTCCGCTCCTGTTGTCTGGATTACTTTGCATTTCTCTTCCATGTGGTGAGTTATTATTCATTTTTCAAGTCAAAGCTCAAATGTTACATCTTCAGTGATGCCTTTCCTGCCTTCTCCAGCAAGGACCCATCTGCCCTCTTTTGTATCCCAATGGCCGTTCGTACCTATCTCTGATTTTGCACTTACCATTTTGTGTGGTGGTGTTACCGTCCCATACTACACTGACCATCTTGTACTTCATGCTTAGTCTCTCCTTGAGGGCAGCACTCTCTTCTCCATGTTTGTGTATTTACTGAGGCTCAGTAGGATTCAAATTCACAGTAGGCACTCAGTGGATGTTCAGTAGATAAAAGAATGGGGTGATGGTTGTGCCCATGCTTGAAGTCCATGAGTGCACTGTTCACCCCCTTTCAGATGAATTCGGCTACCTTTGTTCCTTCCACATCTATTTTCAGATTCTTCACCATTTCCCTTATCCAGGAAACTGGCTTAAGTGATCAAGGCTGTGACTGTTAATTGTGATACGTCAACCTGACTGGACTAGGAAACCAGACAGGTAAAGCACATGTCTGGGCATGTTCAGCGATGGTTGGCACGTAGGCCAGCAAAGGGAGGGGCAGGGATCCACCCTTTTGTAGGTGGCACCAACCAATAGGCTGGTAGCCTGGCTGGAATAAAAAGGAGAGAAGTTGGCACTAGTACTTGAAGAGCTCTAGTCTGCTTGAGTGGGTGTGTCACTGCTGCCTTTGGAGGTCAGTCTCCAGTTTCTTCTGTCCTGTAGCGCAGACTCACATCAAGAACTGTCCAGTGAGTTTCCAGGCCTTCCACCTTGGGCCAGTGCTGCATCCTCAATTCCCCATGTTCTGATAGCTATTGGATTCTCTGGCTCTCCAGCACGTCATTGCCATTGTGGATTCTTCCACCTCTGATCGATCTATCTATCTATCTATCTATCTATCTATCATCTATCCATCCATCCTATTGATTCTGTTCTTCTAGGGGAATGCTAGCCAATACAAAGACTCATCTTGACTGGGCCCAAGTTTAACAATAAATATGGTGTGCCTGCTCTGTGTCAGGTGCTGCTCTGGATGCAGGATGGGCTGAGGGTTATGCAGCCAGGAGCCCACTATCTTGAGCTTACATACTGTTTCAATAATCAAGTCAGCCATAAAACTAATTCTAGTTGCTCTGAAGAAAACAAATTGGATCTCGTGATGGAGAATTGGGTTATGCGTGGGAACAAGAGTGGATGATACTGCAGTTAGAGTGGAAAAGGTGAAGGTGACATTTAAATTGATATTCAAGGGAGCCAGCCATATGGACATGGGGGAAGAACTTTTCCTATGGAGTTGAGGAACAGTAAGTGCAAAGGCCCTGAGGCAGGAAGAGCTTGCTGTGCTGTGATTGCTGGAAGCCCACGGTGACTGGAGAGGTATGAGTGCAGACAAGAGGAATATGAGATGACAGCAGAGGTGCAGGAATACACACAGGGTCCTGCATAGCAGGGTGAGGGCTTTAGGTTTCCCTTAATGAGCAATGGGAACTCTTTGGTGGGTGTGAGCATTGTCATGGTGGAGGGTGACAAGGAGGAAGCCTGAGTCTGCAGGAAGCCTGGTTCCCAGTGGCAACTGAAACACCAGCGGAAGCTGGGTGGGGGAGGCATGGGGCTTTGTTGTGCTCTTTGGAAACTTTCATAAGAGCAGTCCAAAACAGTGAAGTGCAAACTGCCATAAAAACAAAGAAGCACTGTGGCGGCAGGCCTTCTCTTCAAAGCTACCTTGCTGCAGTTTGTGGTTCACGGTCAGTGTGTTCTCATTTAAGACTGAAGTCTTAGCTGCCAGGCTGCTGGGGTGGACACTGTTTCTGCCCCTAGTGAACTACCCTCTACCCAGTTTCATGTCTGAACTTCAAAATTGCAGAATGGGGCTGGCGATGCAGTTCAGTAGTTAAGAGCGCTTGCTGAGCATGCCCAAAGCCTGGGTTCCATCCCTAGCAGTAGAAAGAAAAAAGGCATCAGAAATGTATAGTACATTAGAGTCATCTTCTATGTTTTTTCTTTTTTCATATAAGTACATGCTATGTTGCTCAGACCGGCCTTGAACTCCTAGACTTAAGCAATCCCCCTGCCTCAGCTTTCCAAGTAGCTGGGACTACAGATGATACCACCACCCCCTGGCTCTAGAATAATTTCAGTGAATGCTTTAAGTGAGTTCTGGGGTCTAAGGGCTCAGATTTGGAAACATGGTGTCCCCAGCAAGTAGTCCAACCTCAGAAAATAACAGTGAACCTAGCATTTTTCCCTCCCTCCCAGGGGTGACAGCGTCCTGCAGAATTGGCTGGCAGAGATTTCTTTTCTATCAAGCAACAGGTAGAGGAGCAATTTTTTTTTTTTTGTGGAGCCAGGGATGGACCTGGGGCTACCAGCACAGTAAGCAATGCTTTACCGCTGAGCTACATGCCCAGCTTCAGGCAAATTCTGATGTGCACACGCAGAGAGCACTGAGTGCTATGGAAAGCCACCTGTGACCCCGAATACTCTTGTCCCCAACTGACTAGAAGTATTCCCAGAGGTCAGGCAGCTCCTTCTTGTCAGGCTGACCTACTGATTTCCTGGGCTCTGCTGAAATATCTACGGCACTGGGAAGTCTCTGACTAGCTCAGGTCTGCCTTTGAGATGCCATGCATGCCACCAGCTGATAGAGTGAATGAAGCCACAGGCATTTGCATGTGGGCTGTGAACAGCTTGTCCAGTCACAGTGCACCCCTTTGCTGCCCCCCAGTCCTCTTTCCATGGGTGATGTCACCAGCAATGCTTGCTCCTGGGACATCTGCCTGCCTCTGTGTCCCATGGCAGGCCAGCACCTGATCCTTTCTTCTTCTCTTGAAACGTCACGTTCCTTTCTTCCTGCCAAAGTCAGCTTCCTTGGGACCTGTGGCTTTTCTGTAGTTCTGAAGACAATCTGCCTGCTTGTGCTGGTGCCCAGAGTTTCCCAGGATAAGAAGAGTGTCACCGCTCATGGTGAGAAAGGCCCCCTTTGGGTCCTATTCGAGGCACATGAAAGCTTTTCTGAGTTCCGGGGGTTACACAGGGTGTGGCTAAGACAGCAAGTTCCAGTGCTCTCCATCTGCCTGGCCTCTGCTTGCTTTGTCTGAGGATGAGTCCCAGTGAGAAATCAAAGGAAGACAAGAAGAGGAAGCCATTTCCTTGCCATTTCTCACTTTGGTATGTTGGTGTCCCTCAGTATAGGTCTTCTCGAGGCAGCCCTCAGAGTAAGACCTGCCCCTTGTGGGTTCCAAGTATCACTGCAGGTGGTGAACTTTGGACCTATGAGTGCCTCAGGGTACTGCACTGATCCTAGCTGACATATGTGGGAGCTCCCAGGGCGACTCCTTCTTGGTGGGTTCCTTCCTTCTCCCAGGTCTGAGCCTCTATTCATCTCTCCTCACAAAACCTTTAGGGAATAAATGAATGCAACACCCCCCAGCATGCTCTGTCCGTAATAAAATACCCAGAGTGCAAGGGTTCTGTTACTACTGTTAGCTGGCTGAAGTCTTTGGGGTGAGAAAATGACTACAAGAGTCACAGGAAAATCATTCGTGACGTGTGACAGTTACCTTAGGCCTTTTGTCCCATTTAGGCATTTGGATTATAATTTCAAAACACAATACTGTATATTAAAGTGGCATCCAGCAGGGCATGGTGTCACATGCCTCTAATCCCAGTACTCGGGAGGCTGAAGCACGAGGACTGCTGTGAGTTCGAGACCAGCCTGGGCTACAAAGTGAGTTCAAGGGCAACCTGAACTGCATAGCGAGACCCTGTCTCAGAAAAAAAAAAAAGAAAGAAAGAAAAGTGGCGTCCAGCTATTGCTGAGAACCAGAGTAAAGACTATTTTTAGGCATGCGGGTTTTAGGCAAGTACCCCCCTTGGTGGCCTCTTATCTTGTCTACCACAGGACCTGAGGGATTTAAGGTTTAAGATTTAATTTGTCCTCTGCTTGCTCTGTTTTGGTCACTGCCACATCTGTCGTACCAGAAGCAGAGGACATCTCATCTCAGTCTTCTTGGCCTGTGAATTACAGGCACTTTGCCTAGTCCCTGAATGCAGTCTGATACAACCCAATACGTGTGTGGCACTTTTGATTTCAGATCTGTTCTTCCCGCGGGCTACCTGACTAGCTTGTACAGCTGCTGGGGAGAGACATCTTGCCCCTTTTGGTGCTGGTGTGAGGCCCGAATTAAACATTGATAGCCTCTTCCCTGGAACTAGCAGCTGCATTGTGCTCTCAGACCTCCACAAGGAAGATCAGTGTCTCTGCGGTCTCTTGGCTCAACCCTGCCATCTCTTCTGATTGTCTTGCTGACCTCCTTATTTGACCCCGCTGCTTGTGATTTTTCGAAAGCAGTGTCCTCCTTGCTGTAGTTTGGATCTGTAGTGTCTGCTGTGTCCTTGAAAGCTTAGTCCCTGGCCTGTGCACTAAGGGGAGTGGTGGGACCTTTATGAGGTTAGATCTGATGAGAGGAAGTTAGGTTGACGGGGCGCTGTCCTTAAAGAGAATATTGGGGTATTGCCCCCCACTCTCTGTCTCTCTGCAGTACTAGGGATTAAACCCAGGACCTTCACACTGGGCTACATCTGTAGCACTTTTTATTTTTTACTTTATGATAGAGTCTCACTCGTTACCAAGCTGCCTGGGCTGGGCTTGAACTTGTGACCTTCCAAGAGTGGTGGAATTACAGGCATGTGCCACTATACCTGGCTTCTTTATGTTTTCTGGCTGTTGTGATGTGAACAGGCCTCTTCCAGCACATGCTTTAGTCATGATGCACCCTGCTGCCACAAGCCCAGAGCCACATGTCTAAGTGACTGGGGACAGAAATCTCTGAAACCAAAAGCCAAAATGAACCTTTTCCTCCTTTTAAAGTTGATTCTCTCAGGTATTTTGCCGTAGTGACAGAAAGCTAACACATTTCTCCCTTCTCAGGTATCATTCTTGAGGAGATGTGGTCCAGTAGCCTCTCAGTCAACACATGTCACCACTTTCCCACCCAGATGTGGGGAGTCATAATAACTCCCGGAACAAAGGAAGAGTCATGTAGTCCAGTGTGGGTAAAATGAGTTATATGGTGGCCGTGGCCAGAGAACTGAAATAAACTCTGAAGTACTGTACGTATGTGAGACCTGTGAGTCTTAGCACTAATTTCTATTCTTCATCTATTTCCTCCCAATCAGTGTAATAGTCACACATGCCTACGAGGGATCGCATCCTGATTTGGTTGGTTTGTATGGGGCAGAACACAAGGTGAAAGGAGCTTCAGCCATTTTCTTTAATTGATGCCCAGAAGTGGCCTCTTCCCTTCCGAACATAATTACCTCTCATTACAGCTGATTGTTACTCCTTCACACCTACTACTCCACAGCTTTTCTTTCCCTAAAAACAAAATGTTTGTTCCTAAGGTCAACATTTTCAAAGATCCACACTGGACCCAAGCTAATGGCAGAAATGTAGTAAGATAATAAGCTGAAATCGCCTACACAGTCTTTGTAAACTTGGACTGTCTGCTGACAGTTTCAGTCAGGCAGAGAGTTGGAATGATCCAGAAACCCGAAGGACACGAGCAAATGGCAGAGTGCTGAAAGCAGCAGTGTGCTCCAATGACACCCTGAAGCCGCTCAGGCACAGGGTCAGGGAGTCAGCTGGATCCCCAGGGTGTCCAACTGGACACGGATCATTTGGCTAGAGTCAGCACTACCACTGGTGGTAAGCCGCCCTTAGTTTTGGTTTTGGTTTTGGCTTTTTCTGGAGCCAGGGAAGGAACTCGGCCTGGCACATGCTAAGTGTGCACTCCCCACAGAGCTGTCCCACTTGGTTGCTATCTTGCCTTTTAAAAGAAAGGAGACATGCTGGCTTAAAAACACCTTTTTTATTGAAGTGTACAGAAAAGTTTACACATCTTAAGCAGAAAGCTCTCTGACTTTTCAAACTGAGCATTCCTTTGTGGTCAGCCTCTAGATCAAGAAGTCAGAAATGCCCAGTGACCTCCAAAAGTTTCCACGGTCGCCCCTTCCAGTCACCATCCAATCCCTTTTCCCTGCTCTCTTTTTGCCTCTTTCACATTTCTATCTACCTACTATATATTTGTATTATTTACCGTTCTTGATATCTGCCACTGTCCTCAGAATGAATCAGAACTTTAATGAGGACAGGGATTTTTTACCTGTGTTGTCAAGTGCTGGACCCTTAGCTTCTTGAATTTTCCCTAGCATAGAGTCACTGCTCAATAAATATTTATAAAACGAATGAAATGCTGTAATAAGGAATGCCAACAATAAACCCAGCCCAAAATACACTGTTATGGCGTGTGTCTGCATGTCCCCCAAAGCCTCATGCAGTCATGGGGTGGGCTTCTAGATTTATGACGGATCCATGGTCCAATGCTGGGAGTATGGGTGTGAATGCTACACCCGCCCTGGGGTAAGTAGTTTGCATATGTAAGGGAAAGAGGCTGCTTGCCACCACTCCTCCTTTTTGTTCTTGTTTCTTTTGCTATCTTCTGCCACCATGAACGGTTGCCTCTGCCATGTGCCACCCTGCCTTCGAGCCAGCCGAGTATGGACTGAAACCTCCACAGACTGTGAGCTAAATAAACCTTTCCTTCCTTCATTTTGGGCTTTGGGTATTTTATCTCAGTAATGAGAGAAAAGTAACTGAGACATACACCCAGTTGATGAATATGCTATGTCTACACACTGGAATATTACTCAGCCATAAAAATGAATGCAGTACTGAGACATGAACAATGCCATTTGTCTTAGTCACTTTCCTGACTTTAGGACAAAATATTTGACTCCCACAGCTTAAAGAAATTTATTTTGCCTCATGATTTCCTTCCATGGTTGGCCAGCTCCAAGGCAGATACAGTCACCTTCCAAAAGTCACACTTATGGACACATGAGATTTTGGGGGGGCCTTGTAGGTCTAATTAATGACACTGATGAACCTTGGGACTATTATTCTGAGTGAAGGAAGTGAGACACAAAAGGCCACATGTGGCACAATCCCATTTATATGCAATGTCCAGAAAAGGCAAATCTGTGGAAATAGGGAATGGATTATGGATTTCCTAGGGTGGAGGAAAGGAGAGAATGCTTTAACAGACACGGGCTTTCTTTTGGGGCAGTGAAAATGATTTGGAACTAGATAGAAGAGATGGCTGCACAACACTGTGAATGTGCTAAATGCCACTGAATGCTACTTTATGACTGTTTGTCTTGGTGGATTTCACCTTAACAGAATACAATTTAAAAAATAAACCTAGATGCCACATGCCTGTAATTCCAGCTACTTCAGAGGCTAAGGCAGAAGGTTCGCAATTTTGAGGCCACCCTGGGCAACTTAATGAGACCCTGTCTCAAAGTAAAATAAAAAAAAGGGCTGAGGATGTAGCTCAGTGCTAGAGCACTTGCTTAGAAGATGAGCCAGCAGAGCTAAGCAAAGGTGGAAGAGGCTGGAAGGAAATATTCAGAGACTTCAGGGCTGACACGAGACAGGATGAATCAGTTGAATGGGATTCTTGGGCCAAATGCAGACTTTGGTGGCATTGAGAATCGCTCCTGAAGACAAGAGGCAATGTTAATGACTATAACACTGTAAAGACAGTTTTGAAAGCTCTTGTAAACACAGGTAAAGACTTCTAGCCAGGCATGGCGACACATACCTGTAATCCCAGCAGTCAGGAGGCTGAGGCAGAAGGATCACACGTTTGAGACCAGCCTGAGCTACATCTCTCAAAAACTAAACAAACAAACAAACAACTCCCAACAAACCAAAACACAGACATTTTTTTTTGTTTGTTTTTTTTTTTTTTTTTTGCGGTACTGGGGATCGAACTCAGGACCCTGTGCTTGCTAGGCAAGCGCTTATTCCACTGAGCTATATCCCCAGCCCAAAACACAGACATTTTGAGTCCAGGAAAATGAGGCTTTGTAGTGGGTTCAGTGGTGGCCCCAAAACATGTGTCCCCCCCATGGTAAGCCTGGAATTTGTGAATGTGACTCTTTATTTGGCAAAAAGTCTTTGCATATTTAATTAGTTAAGGATCTCAAGATGAAGATATTACCGTGCATTATCTTGATGGACCCTAAATTCCAAGAATAACTGGCTTTCTGAGAGAAAGACAGAGAGATTTGAGACAGACAAGAGAAGGCACAGACGCCCAGGGCTGGGACAACAGGGGCTGAGACCTGAGCATGGCGCACCTGGGCCAAGAACACCAAGTGGTGCTGGCAACAGCTGATGCCAGCGGGTCCAGCCCTGTGGACACCTTGATTTTGGCTTCCGGAAGCGTGAGAGAATGCATTTGTATTTTCTTAAGCTACCAACTTTGAGATAATTTATTACAGCAGTCCCAGGGAATCAGGGCTTCAACTGTAAATCAACACAACACATTGGAGGTGAAATCACACACAGAGCCAAGAGTTGGGCTCCCTGGGGATCCAAGGAATGACAAGATCTCTTTTCTGGGTCTGTGAGGAAGTGCTGGTGGTTGTTGGGTTTACATCATGGCCCCCTGTACTCATGCACAGCTCCCTGGGCTGAAGACTGGCCCTTAGGCATTTCCTACTCTTTGGCCACTATCTGCATTAGTATTACAGGGTTTGGACACAAAGGACAGCACTCTGGGAGGCTGAGGCAAGAAGATCTCAAGTTCAAACCTAGCCCAGGCAACTTAGTGATTTAGTGTGATCCTGTCTCAAAATAAAAAATAAAAAGATCTAGAGATATAGCTCAGGATAAAGCCCCTGGGTTCAATCCCCGGTACTGAAGGAACAAAAAAAGCAGCCAAGGAAAATGCAATTTATATCTGCTGGGTGGAAGTAAAATTTTACTGCTCTATGAGCTAGGCTTATTAATTCAGAGCAGGGAAAGGGAATTGGCAAAGTCAGCCACCTTTTATTTGATAAAGGAACCAGCCACCTGAAGCGGGCGTGTTTTAGACCCTGGGTGAAAGTGCCCCCTGCATGAGGAGGGTGGGGAGGCAAGCCAAGCTAGTTTGCTTTTCCAAGAAAAACATCATGAATGCTACATACATACTATCTCAGCTCCTACAAAAAACATGAATGTCAAACCTCTCTGTTGGAAACCATTTTACAACCTTCTTTCTCTGTTGCAAACAGACAGAACTATGATACCGAGAATGCAAAGGATCATTGGCATGCTTATTTATTTAACATTAAAGCCTCGACTATATGGTTCAGCAGTATCTGGGAGATATTATCCTGGTGGGTTTTAGAATGTTTACGAATCCTGGCGCCTGTTCATGTGTAATTCCATGTTTAAGGAACTGCATTTCCTACCTAAGAATCACTCCTTTCTCCTGACTGATTGACTGATTATTTTCTCCTGACTGATTGACTGATTATTTTCTTTGGCTATGTTCTAAGGAATTCATGGCAAAACTCAACTGAAGATTTCCAAAGGCTACAGAGACGGCTTCTTAGGCTAAGAATGTGGTTTAGTGGTGAAGCACCCCTAGTACAAGAACAGATTTTCCTTGTTGGGTGTGATGGTGCATGCCTGCAATCCCAGGACTGTGGGAGGCCAGGGCAGGCGGAGTGCATTTAGCTGCTCAGAGAGACCTTGCTCAGGAACAAAAAAAACCCCCACAAAACCAAAACAAGAACAAAATAGGGCTGGGGAGTTAGCTCAATGCGAGGGCCCTAGGTTCAACCCTCAGCACAGAGGATGGGGAGGCTTCACCACCACTATCTTTTCAGTATCTTACTAGAACAAGACAAAAAGGTAAACCTTTTATCTTCTTCCTTTCTAACTCTTTCCCTAAGATGGCCTACATATGAGGCATATACTGTACTATTCATCCTTCACTTTCTCATTTTAAAATCACCTTTTCTTTTTTCCCCACACAGCCAGTCTATAAATCAAGCCTATGGAATATATAGATTCTAAATATCAGTCGGGCTACTTATTAAGTGGCCTTACAATCCAGAACAATTCTCTTCTCATGCTAGTTTTCATTTAAAATAAAGCCAAATCTGCAGGTCTTGTGTGGCTCAAGATTTACACAAGGTGCAGGGCCAGGGTGAGTATTCTAGGAATCACAGGAGAAGCGAAGATCTGGACGAGGAAGGGAGGGACGCGAGAGTCACCAACCACTGCGGAAGCGCGGGTGCAAGCTGGATACAGCAGAGCTTGTAGGAAAATTCCAGAATCCGAGCACGACCAGCCAGCGCGGAGGGGACCGGAGAGGGGTGTTCTGGGAAGCTGTGGCCGCCGTGCAGCTCTGGCCGCTGTGCAGCTCTGGGTGTGGGGAGGGACGGGCAGGCTGCGGGTGCTGGGCCGAGGCAGCTGCGGGCGGCGCAGCCGGCGGTGGGAAGTGGGAGCCTGGAGGGAAGCCGGGAGCTCGGGCCCTTCTGCTTCTGTCACTCCCTCCATCTGATGGGAAAGCTGCCCAGGGCAGCGACCCCGCTCGCCTTCCGCGTCGCAGTGCTGCCCCACTCTGACCCGGCAGCGCGCAAGGGCGGGGCTTCTAGGAGCTGGGGTTCCCCGCGGATGAGACGCGGGGCCGCGCGCCGCCGCCCCCGGGAGCGCGGGGTGACGTCACGGGCCGAGCCCAGGCCGTTTTAAAGCAGCGCCTTCACCCCCCGCCGTGCCTGGGCTCGGAGCTGAGAACGCGCGCCTCCGGTCCCTGCCCCCGAGGGCTGAGTAAATCACACTATTTTCAGCCCGGGCGCAGACCCGCTGGCGAGGTGCGCCCTTGGCCGAGTCGCTCCCGCCCGCTCTCCTGTTTCCCCCTCGGTGGAAGGGCAGGCTGGTGGCTTCTGGTTGCTTCGCGGTGAAAGCAGACGTGAAAGACCCTCTGACCTGCCGAATGCCATGCTGGCTGTAAATTCTTTGATTTCAAGGAATATTCTTCAGCTTGGCACGTGTTTAGAGTTTCCATACAAAATGGATACTCAAAAGTAACTGTGAAGTGAATGCATTCATGAATGAACAGGACTCAGCACCATAGAAAAAAATGCAGGGTTCTGGTGCGGACATAATTTCAGGTACAGAAACTGCTAGAAGAGCATCTTTTCTCCCCAAAGTCAGCCCACCCAGTGGACCCTCCTCAGTAGCGTGAGAGCCCAGAGGTCCCTATGTGTCTACAGAGATCTGTTTATTTTCCAATTACCAAAGAGTGACAGGTGACAGGGACGTCGTCACCGCCATCATTTGCTCCAAGGGCCATCACAAT